>PVKM010000256.1:0-124705 GCA_004027735.1 Carollia perspicillata
CCCCCCCCCCCACCTAGTTCATGTCCATGGGTCGTATAGATAAGTTCTTTGGTTTCTCCATTTCCTATACTATTCTTAACCTCTTTGTTTCACTCAATCACAACTTTACTCATCTGTGAAAATAAGACATCACGGCAGAATTTGGTGATTTAAAAAAATAGAAAAGCTACATTTAAATAGTAACCTTTTTCAGAGCAATAGGTTCCTATTTTGTCCAATTTAACTCAGAGAGGATAAGTAAAAAACAGAACTAGAGGTTATAATCAAAACAATAAAGTAAGGAGATGGCCACAACTCTCTTTCCCAGATTTTACCTTCAGGCTCGTTTTTGATGAGCTCCTCCATTTTCCTCTGCTTCAGGGTGTCCACGACATCAGCTAAGCTGCCTTTGCGCCGTTCAGGGGTCCCCAGGGCTGTACTAGACACAGACTCGCCACTCTGTCGCCCACCTTCTTCTGCCTTCTGAGGTGAGGTAGATGAGTTGTGTGGGGCAAATGAAGACATAACTTTATTGCCATCAACTTCCTGAAAGAGAAAGCAAAGAAAAAAAAATTGTGTTTAAAATTCAGTAAGTTTATTTTTTTAATGGTTATATGGCTTGAAATGTTAAAAAGTGAAGTGTCACTCTGAAAGAGGTAAAGGAAGGAAGAAATTTCCAAAAAGAATATATTAACTTTACAGGTTAGCACCTGAATCAAAGATTAATTCATTGCAGTAAAAAAAATTGAAGACGCCATCCCTTAGACTGAGTGAGATGGCAATATAGCCTTATACAAAGCCTATATTATTGATCAGAGTCATTTATGTTTCTGCATCTGTTTGCAAGTCTTAGATTTTTCCTATGAACATTAAATGTATCTATTGGTTCAACTTCTTCATGACATTGTAAACCTTAAACAAATAACATTATATACACTTTATTTTCACTTTAAGCAGCCACCTCTTCTTGATGGGACTCTTAAAGTAGGGCCCTCTTTGCCCTGGCTGGTGTAGCTCAGTGGATTGAGCATGGACCTGTGAAGCAAAGGGTCACCAGTTCGGTTCCCAGTCAGGGCACATGCCTGGGTTGCAGGCCAGGTCCCTAGTGGGGGACACATGAGAGGCAACCACACATTGATATTTCTCTCCCACTCTTTCTCCTTCCCTTCCCCTCTCTCTAAAAATAAATTAAAAAAAAAAGTAGGGCCCTCTTTTTGTTCTCTACCCCTCTCTTATTTTTTTTAAAGAAAGCACCAGCCACACAGGTTATTTTGACATCAGACAGGAATATTGCCAGTTTATTTCAGCTCAGGCTGAAGGTATTTCCAATGGCATTTGTTACTTCGAGCACTGTTTTGGTCAATACTCTGCTATTTTGTACTTTAAGCCTCATTTGCCAGACAAAATAAAGTTTCTTGCAGTCTTTACCTATTCATCATTGTGCATTTGTATAAAAATGATTTATTCTGTAACTCTAAAATTTAAACATATTTGAGGTGTTCCTTTTTTCATTATTTTCCCCACAATTTCTAGCACAGCTCTAGCAATCTGTATAATATTTGGGGTATATACTGTGTAAAAGGCACTAAATCAATTTTTCAGTGTCAAGAAGATATTGGAATGATGAAAAATAATTATCTTATTTAAAGCTTTCCCTCGCTTTCATAATCTTTTACTTACTTCCATATCCTTTGTCTTTCCACAAAGCAGAGCTGTTCTTAAAAGAAACTCTGTATCTTAAGGTCTTTGAGGAAGTTTTCCCCTAAGTATATTTCTTAATTCCACATTATTAAAAGTTTCCATTAAAATATACTTGAGTGTGTGCATATTTAATATTCAGAATAATAGATTGCATTTGTCTACATTTTTTCTCTATTTAAGACATGCTACTAGAATATGTGGATCCCAGAAAAGTGACAAATCATATTGATTTGATATCTAATGTTTCAAGGCTAACACTAACATTTTAACTAGCTTAAAAATATCTAAAAAATACTCAATAAATCTGTCATCCTAATTTTTTAAAAAACAGATTTAAATTGGAAGGTCAGAACCAAGATAATCATAATATGTTCATATAATTTTTTTGTTAATGGATATTAATGAATACGAGGACATTATTTATGGTACAAGCATCAGTTTGTTGGATGGGCCAAGAAAATGGGGAGAAAGCAAAAGTAAAAAACAAGTGTGTGCTAGCAGAATCTTTGAAATTATGATTCTAAACCCCAATATGATTTCCATTTCTTTTTTTAATATTTTATTTATTTATTTTTAGACAGAGGGGAATGGAGGGAGAAAGAGGAGAGAAACGTCAATGTGTGGTTGCCTCTCACATACCCCCTACTGGGGACCTGGCCCACAACCCAGGCATGTGCCCTGACTGGGAAATGAACCAGTGACCCTTTGGTTTACAGGCCCACACTCAATCCACTGAGCTATGCACAGCAGGGCTGATTTCCATTTCTTATAAACATTACAGAATATGCCTGTGAATGAATATTCTATAGATAATACTTTCACAGATGAATCTTAGCTTATAATGTATTTGGATTTAGATCAATATACATAATGTAATAATTACAAGCCCCTGCCGGCTAAGTGAAAGTACATTTCTGAAATTATGTATTTAAAACCTACACATAAATACAAGCAAATGCATAAGCACACATACAGAGCAATCACAAATTCATTCAGTAAACTGAGGAATATTTTTATCAATGGTGCATAAAACATATTAGCTCAGTTTAATGTGCATACCAGACATAGAAAAACTTGTATATTCATTTTTTACAGATCTTTCTTCTCATTTATTCCAGAGACAAAGGCAGAAACACACCAGTTTAGCTTCACTTTGAACATTTCTGTATTATTCTGTTTTCATATTATTTGATGACAAAGTTTACAAACAAGAACTTGGCAGCTGAACTTCACTTGCCATAATTAAAAAGTACACCCATCTTCCTATAGCATCACCAGTAGAGAGTATGGCACCCAAACCGTATGCAATTAAATTTATGAAAATATCAGAAAATATTTCAAATTAATGTAAAACACAGTAATTTCCCATTTTGCATGTCTCTAACTCTCTACACCTTGCAAGATGAAAGGGCATATTTTAAAGACTATAATATATTTCACAAATACTCTACACGCAGTTACCACACAGTATAAGAACAAATAAAGTGTTACTGTTATTAGAGGGAGGAATATTTATCTTACTGCTATTTTACCTGTCTCGTTACATTTTAGCCCTTACATGGTTAATCCCTTTAAGCGTTTTATGTCGTTAACATGTTTTGGTGCGGGACTCCCTTGTTTATCTTTGTGGTGAAGAGCTTGTTCAGGAGCTGGCACAGTCAAGGAAGTCCTCCATTTTTTCAGTTTCCACCCTTGGATGGCATTTGTACTACCTGAAATAATGACAGCATGTTTCTCTTCACTTTGCTGTCAGCTGACCAACCACAGAGTCTACTAACAATGGCATTAGTGGTACAGACCAGAAATACGTATTCAGTCCACATTTATGTACTCTAAGGAATGCTAAGGACAAGCCTCAGTATTTTGCCAAAGAGGTTTCAGAACTGTGATATACGACTTCTAAAGTCTACTGATAAAAAAAGAATTATAAACTTTTAGAATGAGGTTGATAATCTCTTGTTATTCTTAAATGAGCTCTACTTAATTTTGTTCCCTCTGTCACTTTTGCAACCATGAGACAGAGGCAAGGCTCTGCCTAATGAATCCATCCTCATTGAAATATTTTTTCATTTTTAAATTGATTCCAGAGAGAAGGAGAGAAACATCAATGTGAGAGAGAAACATTGATCCATTATCCCTTGCACACCCCCTGACTGGGGACCAAACCTGCAACCCAGGCATGTGCCCTGACCTGGAATCCAAACTGCTTTTGGTTTGTGGGATGATGCCCAACCAACTGAGCCACACTAGCCAGGGTAAAATATCTTTCTTAAAGTGCATTATTTTAAATTAATTCTAAAGATAGCATTTTGCTATGAATACTTTGAGAGAAATAATATTTCAGCCTTAATATTCAAATATTTGTTTAAATAACATGGTGATTAAAAAGAATGAACTTATTTGAAAACAGAGGTTATGTATGACTCAACCACATATATGTATTCCTTTTATTGTCCAAATGTCATTCATCTTTGACTTCTGGCCACAAGAAACTCATTATCATGCTGGCTTTTGATCTATCAATTGAAATTAAATTCATACAAGGTAGTAAAAACATTATATTTAATAGTCAATCTACCAGACTATAATTGCTAAGAATAATAGTCAACATTGGTTGAATATTTACTTTGTGTCAGGCACTGTTTAAAGTGTTTTGCATGCATTTACTTAGTTAAGTCTCCCAGGAAGCCTAATTATGATTGTGCTTCGTAGCTGGAGAAACTGAGGCACAGAGACTGAAGAAACTCCTGTGATTGTATAATTAATGGTTGATTAGAGTAGCTAATCAACCTCAACCTGTTTGGCTTCAGAGCCCTAGTTCTCAACCACAGTACTAATACCACCTCTCTCATAAAACAGAAAAAAAAACCCAAACTAGGTCTATATCTACCAATGCTATCAGTGAACAAGATACACTTCTTAAAACTTAAGTATGAAAATGAGAGGTTTTCACTCCTATTTGTTCAATTCTGATAGAAATGACATAAATGCACTGAAATTAATTAATCCAACTATATTCTAGATTTATAAAGCTCTCTTGGTTCAAATACCCACTGGTTTATGGCATATTAAAAAAGATAAAGCTTAAGGGTTAAATAATTATTTAAACTAAACACGTAGTATTGACCTTTAAGTGGCTAATCAAAGCAATGGTGTTCAGTAGCTTATGATTTTTTAATCTAGCTTTATAAAATGTGTGGACATTTCTAGCATCATTTCTAGTATAATAAAGTTTTGAACTTAGAATTAAAACAGTACAAAAGATTTGGACTATATTAAACTAGCTCCTCAGTAATACAAGTTCATTAATTTTGAAATTGCATGAAATGAACTACAAATACATGGAGGAAGTGTTCTGATGATGAGCAAGTTTTGACATGGTCACGTTCTTCCAGTAATGGGCTGCTCTTGTAAATATCACCAGGACAAGGCAAAAACAAAACTGAAAAATATTTAAAATCTATATAATTTGGTTGAAATGAGTGTTAGGTGGTCAAAAGTTACAAAATTCCAATTATAAAATAAATAACTTCCAAGATGTAACATATAGCACAGTGATTATGGTTAATCATTCTGTTATATGTACTTGAAGTATCTAAGTATGAGCATGAAAGGTTTCTGTCCCTATAACATCCAATTCTTAAACAAATGATAAAAATGATAAAAACAAATGTTTTCATCACAGGAAAAATATTATAACTGTATGCAGTGATGAATGTTAACTGAACTTATTATGGTGATCATTTCATAGTCCAGACAAATAGCAGTTCATTATGTGGTACATGTCAAACTAATATACATTATATATCAGTTATATCTCAAATAAAAAGCAATATTATTTGGTTATTCCTTGAACTCTTTAAAAATGGGATAATATGTTATTACAAGTGTTTATTTCTAAGCAAAATTCTGTTACTTATAACCTCCTTTGTCAAAATTCATTTAGTAAAAGGAAATACATAATTATTGTGTAAAAGCTCAATTACCTTTAGAGTTTCTTGGTTAAGATGATTTTTTCATAAGAGTTCTGCATGACACCCTAAACCAGCAATGCTTCCTCTTTTGGGGTTACCGATTCTTGGTGATAGCTGCAGGTCCTCTCCCAAACCCACATGCACACGCACACAGCCAACACACACATGCCACCACACACAATTTCACAGGTGTAGAAAGTTAATTGTCTACTCTTATAGTTCCAACTATGAACTTCCTCCATGAAATCTCCTAGAAATTCTTTAAACCCACGGACTACAGGATAACAAGCTCTGACCTAAGCGTGTATCTTCACAGAAAAGTACTATTAACCCACTAATTAATACAAATTAGACAATTTTTAAATGACCAGTTATTTGCAAAAGAGCCTCAAACTACCAAAAGTATTGACATTTTATTCAGATAAACTTAAAGGTATATATTTGTCCCTGGGTGGTATATCTCTGTGGATTGAGTGCAGGCTGTGAATCAAAGGGTCACCGGTTCAATTCCCGGTCAGGGCACATGCCTGGGTTGCGGGCCAGGTCCCCAGTGAGGGCCATGTGAGAGGCAACCACACATTGATGTTTCTCTCCCTTTTTCTCCCTTCCCTCCCCTCTCTCTAAAAATAAATAAATAAATAAATAAATAAAAATTTAAAAAGGTATATATGTGAATAACTTAATTTTTTTACTGTTCCCAAGGTAAGCATTTAGAAAGCGATCCATATTTTAATTGTACTTAAAGAATAAGTAGCACATTGAAGAAAAAATACTTTCTTAATAGCATTTGTTTTCTTACTTAGCAATAACCTTGTGATAATACATATACATTTGAAATGGAAGTCAAAACAAATTGCTAACTTTTATAAATGAATGTATCATTTTGACAAGTTATACCAATTCAATTTTCAAATACAAATTTTCCTGAAGACAGGGTGTAAACATATAAATGATATTCTGAAGCAAAAATAACATTTAAAATGCTCGATAGAGATCATTAAGAGTCTTTCTTTGGTTCATATGGTCAGATTCAATATTCTAGGAATAGGATATGGTCAGTTCCCAAGACCAATAAAACAAAATCGGCACTTATAATGGATCTCTGAAGGTTGTCTCTTATACTTGTAATTAAGGCTGGTGTTTAAGGCTTATACTTAAAATCATTTCTAAAATTTTGCCTTTAAAAAAGATGCCTAATGTGTGCTTAGTTCAGTAGTCCAAAAATGGGAAATGGACAGATTTTCATTTGGGCAATTTTCATAGTCATCTACAGACACAGAGCTTATCACAACTGGTCCCTTTTCTATGTTAGAAAAAAAATCACTGATAAACCTTTGAAACTTACTGAGTCTTATAAAGTCAACAGTTTTTAGTGCCTAAACCACTACAGAGTAAACTAACTGAGATTCCAGATATTAGATGAGTGGTTTAAATGACCACCTAGGGAAGGCACTAGCAAACTATGGATATGCATATTTTTATTGTTATTCAAGTACAGTGGTCCCCATTCCCCCCCTATTATTCTCTGTTACCATACACACTCACACCTCCCACATTCAGTCCTCCCCCACCCCTGGTTATCTTTGTTCATGGGTCCTTTCTACATGTTCCTTGACAGCCCTTCCCTTTCTTTCCCCAGTTATTCCCCTCCTCCCTCTCCTCTGGTTACTATCAGTTTGATCTTTATTCCCATGTCTCTGGTTCCATTTTGCTCCCTTTTTGTTTTATTGAGTAGGTTCCATTTATAGGTGAGATCATATGGCATTTGTCTTTCACAGCCTGGCTTATTTCTCTTCACATAATGCTCTCCCGTTCCATCCATGCTCCATCCATGTCACAAAGGGTAGGAGCTCCTTCTTTCTTTCTGTTGCGTAGTATTCCATTGTGTAAATATACCACAGGTTTTTTTTAAGCCACAGATTTTTGATCCACTCATTTACCAATGGGCACCTAGGCTGCTTCTAGCACTTGGCTATTATAAATTGTGCTGCTATGAAGGTTGTGGTGCACAGGTTCTTTTGAGTTAGTGTTTTAGGAATCCTAGGGTATAATCCCAGCAGTGGAACTGATGGGTCAAAAGGCAGTTCTGTTTTTAGTTTTCTGAGGAAATTACATAATGTTTTCCACAGTGGCTGCACCACTCTGCATTCTCACCAACAGTGTGCCAGGGTTCCCTTTTCTCCACATCCTCAACAGCACTTGTTTGTTGATTTGTTTATGATGGCCATTCTGACTGGTGTGAAGTGGTATCTCATTTTGGTTTTCATTTGCATCTCTCTGATGGCTAGAGATGCTGAGCACCCTCTCATATATCTCTGGGCCCTCTGTATGTCCTCCTTGGAGAAGTGTCTATTCAGGTCCTTTTTCCAATTTTTAATTAGATTGTTTGTTTTCTTGGTGTGGAGTTGTGTGAGTTCTTTACATATTTTGGAGATCAAACCCTTGTCTGAGGTAATATTGGCAAATATATTTTCCCATACAGTTCATTCCCTTTTCATTTTGCTGATGTTTTCTTTAGCTGTGCAGAAGCTTTTTAATGGATACCCGTATTCTTAAAAGTTCCCAGGGTTAGTGACGGTCAGGTGCTAGGCTAGGATGTACTTGGCCTGCCCTATGTTGCATGCAAGCTATTTATAAGAAACCAAAGTCAGTTTTTAAGGGAACCGCATGTTTTATATATTTCAACATTTTATGAGATCATTGAAATTCCCTAAAAAGTAGTACTATAAATCATTAAAATAATTCAATCATCACAATATAAAAATGGATGAAAATTCTAAAATACTCAAATGTGTACCTGTATCTATTTTGCTCTACGATCTATGGAAATGTCTAATTCTACATTCTTCTCTGTTCTAACTTTTAAAAAATACTACAGGAACTTCAGAGGTACATCAGCCTCTTTAGTACAGACACAAACTACTCCCAGGGTAAATCTAATATGCTAAATATTACAGGCCTCACCAAGATTAGAGAAAAGATTATTATTTTATAAAAATGGCTCTATTATATTTCAAATACAGTATCTAGTCCATATTTTAAAGATTTTTTCTGCATTTTGAACAGTGAAAACAGAAAAAGTGAAAACTGTTTGCTGCTTAGTCAAAGCCTAAAAATAGAGAACCCTTTAAAGATTGCTGGGCAATAAGATAAAAATTCAGCAAAAATCTAAGTTGGTTTTTTTGTTGTTGTTGTTATTTTTTGCCAAGCACTGAGATGAAAGTTAGCTCAAGCTCATGTTTAATTATTGATCAGAAAACTAAATAAACGTTTAAAAGTGTGTTCTTTCTTAAAATGCATTCACAGGTACTAAACAACAATAAAAAAGCCCTGGCTGGTGTGGCTCAATGGATTGAGTGTGGGCCTGCCAAGCAAAGCATTGCTGGTTTGATTCCCATTCAGGGCACATGCATGGGTTGCAGGCCAGGTCCCCAGTAGGAGCTGTGCGAGAGGCAACCACTCATTGATGTTTCTCTCTCTCTCTTTCTTCCTCCTTTCTCCTCTCTCTAAAAATAAATTGATAAAATACTTTAAAAACAACAATAAAGGATAGATGATTTGTACAGACACAATTTTCAAACTGGACTTCTTGGATGAGAAAGTCAGAGGGCAGGGTTCAGAAGTGTGATGTTCAAGTCTTCCTGGGGAGACTGACACACTGATAAAGTTTGAGAAGTACATATAGGAAAAATTGAAAGAGTTAAAGAGGAAGATGACTAAAAGCCTCAGTGGTAAAGAAAGGTGTCATAATACTGATGGGAATTAATGGTTTGAGAGGAGAACTAAAAGGTAATATATTCCAGGAAGGAGAAGAAGTGCAGGGTGGCGGGAAGGGAATAGACAGGGAGAAGGCAAGAGTAGTGTGGGAAATGTAGAAGCTAAAGAACTTATGATACATGGACATGAACTAAAGAGGAGGAGTGTGGGTGGGAGGGGGTTGGCAGGGTGGAGGGGAATGAAGGGGGAAATGGGAGAACTGTAATGGCATAATCAATAAAACTTAAAAAATAAAAAAATAAAATAAAAATAAAAATAAAAATAAATAAAATCTTTAAAAAAAAAGAATTACCAAACATAAAGGAAAAATGACTAACACATACTGGCAGAAAATGAAATTGACTTAATTTTTTCAACATCCATGCTGGCACATGTTGAAATGGATTTAGGTTTGTGGTCTTCTTCCTAATTGTATAGATTAGAGAATCTCAATTTTATGTCAAAATTGCATTGTGGACAGAGATGGTTTTTAGAAATGTATTAAAATTTGGTTTCAATTTATTAACGGTTTAACGTCATTTACAATATTTATATAAAACAATGATAGTGTTTCTATTGTTCTTTTAAATCAACCTTGTATTTGTTATCTAATTTAATTTCAGTGAGTGAACCAGAAATTTAAGCACAAATTTTCTCATTTAATAAGGGGTTGTGCCAATGGGAAATACAGTTTTGGAAAATATTTTCATTTGTAGGTAGGTGTATGTGACATGGGCAGAAGTGTCAAATGGTTCTTTTTTCAGAATCACATTTACTAAGAATCTCCAAAATGCTACATTCAAGAATAAAATGTATGTTTTCATGTGCTCGCAACACCACTTAATAAGCAAAAGCAGCAGTTAGAGAGCTCTAACACATTCACTAACAGAACCTGTGAAAGCGAAGACCATGTTTGCCGGGATGGCTCGTTATCTTCCCGTGGATGATGTGCACACTGCCTTACGTTTAAACCTCTAGTAAATACGCCTGAAGGTGTTCGATGGTCTCTTCCCCCAGCGCTTGAGGGCCAACCATAGAAACCATAGATGTTTCTAAACAAAAATTAGACTACACATTAAAACACTTCCATTTACCACTAGCAGTACGGATTATCCAATAATATTTTAAGAAATAAAGAAAAAACTTTTAACTAGTCACTAATTATATATAATAAACCATCTACCCTTTTCCTAACAAGCCTCCAGAATAGTCTTACAGTGTGGTTGTGAATACGTTTGACTAAATACTTATCCAATCTGTGTCTGAAGGAAGACATGAGAAACTTGAGGAATTTCTCAAATTGTGATCTGTTTGGGTAATGACTTCTCTTTATCCCACAGAGCAGAGCACAGTGCCTTATACACAGCAGACAATCAGTAAAGTTAAGAAGCTAACTGCTGGCACTGCTTATAATTGAGCACTGATTAAATGTTCAGTGAGAAGTGAACTACACTGTGATTCCACACGCAGTAGAATCTGATGTCAGCACAGCAGTTTAAAGCAGGGTTAAGCAAGCTGGCCTCTGGAGTGAGGATATTTGAGTTCAAATCCAGGCTGTGTCCTCATTAACTATATAACCTTGGGCAAGTTATCTTTACTCTCCAAACTTCAGTTTCCTCATCTATAAAATGAGATAATACATGATAATTAATTCACATGTGCCACTATGCTAATATAGTATATGCTAATAGTAATACTAATAGTAATAAAATTATTAAAATATAAAATATTTTATTCATGCAATTTTCTCTTTCATTCATGTAATAAAAATGCATTGAATACTAACTTGAGAGGCAGCATAATGACACTTTCAGTTTAGCACAGAGAATCTAAAGCCAAATAGTTTTGGTTCAAATCTTGATTCCACATTCACTAGCTATGTGAGCCTGGGCAAATTATTTAATCTTTCTATGCCTCGGTTTCTTCATCTCTAAAGTGGGCATAAAACTGTTATCTACTTCATTGGGTTATTAGTGGGTTGGTTGAGTTACACAATAATGAGTTATATGAGTTAGGAATTACAGTATATTAGTTAATATTTGTTTTACAAATTATAAAACTCATAAAATGCTAACTGAGAAATGACAAGAGATATACAGTATTGATTAAAGTAAGTATGCTCCAAGAAGTAATGAGAAGCAAGCACAGAAAATATAAAACCAAAAAAAGAAAAAACCAGGCCCTTTACCTGGAAAGGGAGAAGAAGAAGAGGCCAATGCCTCCTCTACCACCTCACCATAAAAAAAGAAAGAAAAGAAAATGCATAAATAATCAGGTTCATAGTTCTTTCTGCTGAAACCAAACTACATCTGCAGAGTCAACCTTTCAAAGAATAATTTAAACATTTTAAGGTGACCCATTTTTAAAGATAACCTAATACAAACTTTTTAAAAGAAAATACTATAGTCCACAAAATGCCATGTGACATTAATGTGCTTTTATCTCTGTTACATAGTCAATTTTTAAATTTCACAGTTTCACGGTTCTCTACAAAGTGATAACTCATGGAAATGATCAAAGAAAGAATGTTCAATTACTCCTCATTATGAAATAAAACTTTTTAAAGTCAATGTCTAAAAAAACAGACTAATAAATTGTTTTTCATAAATACATGACACCAATTACTTATTGTGCCATATTTCTAACTTCCATATTTCTCCTTCTTTTTGTGAGATAAACATACAGAGATTTTTGCTTATTCATGAGGAAATATAGCACCACCAGATTCTCTTGCAAATAAACCCTTAGGTTCCTTACACTATGAATACAAAACAACAGAAAAGGTAATGTGAGGAAGGCCAGATTAAGTACTCACTGCTTTTGCTAGGTTCCTTCGTCTACGCTCCATTAAATCTTGAGTAGCATTTTGTCTCCTTACTAGATCAGGCTAATGACTTCATAGCCTAATGCCAGTCAACTTTGTTATGTCATTACACTAATCCAATTTTCTAATTAAAAACAACAACAACAATGATAAAGGCCTATTTTTCTATACTAATTAAAACTTTCAATAGAACACTATGTTTATAGCAAAAGTAGCACTTTTTCTCTGAAAGGGAATTGACATTAAGCAATGATTTGAGATATAAGAAGCACAAGCATCAGCTCTCATTATAAAAGTAATGATAAGACATTAAACAGCCACAAACTCATAAAATTTCCCAACTAGCTAAATTATTTACTCATGGCATAAATCATAATTTCCTGAGCCTACTTTAGCAGGCATAGGACCACTTTGTAGCACACATAATCAGAGACACTGGTATTCTTACAGGTGAAACATTGTGTTCTCTGCAAATATTATTTTCACATGGCTTACGTGAGTAATGTTATAAATAAATTTTATTTTAGTCTTATAAGTCTGAAGACTTTGAAAAACACTACTAAACTATTAGGAATTTCCCTGACCAAATACACAGAATCTATTTAAAGTCACTAATGTTTCAGTGAAAGTATAGCTACCACTCCTGGAGTACTGAAAGGCACTGCTCTAAAAGTTTTATGGACATAATCTTTTATAATTCTCATAGAAATTCCTAAAGAATATTATTCATATATAACAGATGAGGGAATTAAGTTCCTAAGAGTAATTTACCCAAAGTAATAGTAGGAAATAGTAAATTAGGGACTTGAACACAAGACCATCTAACTTTAATATCCATGCTGGTCATCATTAAGTTATACTGCTTTCCTCAAATAATTCAGGTGCTGTAAAGATGTCAAATGTAGATTTGAAAATAGGGCTAGTTCTTTCTCTTCAAAGAGCTTAAAATTAAATTTGAGTGGCATGTGTATATGATGAGGTCTGTCTGAAAAAAGTTCAGCCATTGTTAATATAATGAGAATGGCTTGCAGGACATCAATGTAACCAGGCAGCCAAGGAGAGGGGACTGGAATGCACACATGTGAATGATGACAACAGTGATGGTACTAGTCAATGGGAGCAGTAGACACCATTGAGTAAGCATGTGTACTGTGTGGTCATCACATTTAAAATGACTGAGTAAGTAGAGCAATGAATCAGTGTCACATTTTGTGTTAAGCTTCAACATTCCTCTGAGGAAACCATTTGGACAATTCAGAAGGCCACAGCTATGGTCAATTGGTGAGTGGCAGCTTTATTGTGACAATGCACCTGCTCATGCATCACATCTCGTGCAGAGATTTTTGGCAAAACATCAAATCATCCAGCTGACTCAGCCCTTCTACAGCCCAGATTTGGTGCCCTGTGACTTCTGGCTTTTCCCCAAACTAAAATCACCTTTGAAAGAGAAGAGATTTCAGACTATGGATGAGATTTAGGAAATACAACAGGGCAGCCAATGGACATTGGAGAACTGTGCGAGGTCCCATGGTGCCTACATTGAAGAGGACTGAGGTGTCATTGTCTTATGTACAATGTTTCTTGTATCTTTTATCTTCTTCAATAAATGTCTCCATTTTTCATATTATATGGCCAAATACCTTCTGGACAGACCTCATCATTTACAAGAAAATATTAGTAATGATAACAACTATAACAAATACTAAATTGTATAGCAGCAAATTATACATGCAGAAGAAATTTTTAAATGAAAGAACATTGGAAATCAAAGGAAGGTGGAAACCTTTTATCATAGCACTTAGCACACTGTTTTGGAATCACTTATTTAATTTTCTTTCTGTACTATGAAGGCAGGAAACATGTTCAATTATTCACAATGTACCCTGGACCATATTATTAGTACCTAACTTATACATACTGAGTCAATTTCTTAATTTCTTAAATATTTATGTATAAATATTCTTTTTGTCTAAGCCTAAAAAATAGGTAGAAAAGAAAAGGTATAGAGCATTCCTCCCTAGAGAAATCATTCAGAAAATTTTATAGTGCGCACACACACACAGAAGGTAGTGACTTGACCCAAATAAATGGAGAATAATAAATAAGAAGAAAGACTATCATAGGAAGGTCATTTTATAAAGGATCTTGAAAGTCAAATGAAATTGTTTACATTTGACCTGAAAGGCCATGGAGAACTGTGCTCATTTCTAATACTGGGTGATTCTCTTGAGGTAGGTCGTTAGGAAGATTAGCCTAGCAGTGATAAGGAGAATGAACTGGGTAGAAGAGAAAGTAAAGATCTCCACTGAATAGGAAACTGTGACCAGGCCACATGTGCGATGATAAAAAGCTAATCCACTAGATTGTAGCTGTTAGAATTGAAAAGAACTATTAAATTCTAAAGACAATTCAAAGCAAGTAATGATAAAACTAGAAAACTTGAAAATAAAGAAGAAGAAGACAAAGATAAACGTATTTCTTGCTTGGGAGATTGAAACAATGATTATGGTATAGACCAAAACAGAATGGTTAGCAAACACAGTTAATTATTAAAATAGAATCAGTACAACTAAAAATTAATAAATCCACATAACTAAGTTAGTCTATAATTTGAGTGTTACTCCTAACTTCTGAGAATGTAAATAATAACTGTTCTACAACCCCCCTCAGTATTCAAATGATGAGTTTATATTGCTCAAAATTTTTAAATTTGTCTGTGGAACACTGAAATATACATGTGCCTCAAAATATAAGATACTGGAAAAGAAATAAAGCTTATAAAATGATGATTTATGAACCATTAATTTCTAGTGAATGGTTAAATCCATTTCTGTTTATGAGCTCTTAGAACTTACCCTCCTCCCCACCCAGGGGGATGAGCCAATGGCCAAGCCTTCTTCATTTATACCTTCGGTGACTTGGATTTACCATGTACATTTTTGAAAGTGTATCATTATTTGTTACTAGATTTTGAAAGATAAAAGGTGCTTTGTAAAGAAAAGTGCATGCATGGAAATAACAATGGACACCTATAGAATATGCAGAGCAGAGAGAGAGTGAAAAATGAGAAAACTCTAGAATGCAAATGTTAGTATAAATGATACTGGTTATTCTAAGAAGTAAGTAAGGCTAAAGTATGATTAAAAAGATAGCACTGTATAAAAGAAATTGGAAATAAACACACTTTTCTTAATTTACAATGATTTATCTCTCAGAATGCTGTATTTTAACCTCTACAACTCTTGCCATGTAGATGTTAGAATGAGGGGAAAACAAAAACAAGATTTGCCAACACCAAGAAGTTCCACAGAAACCTACTGCCATGAGTGCTTTACTGAGTTGTGATCACAGGTGTAAATAAGAGGAGATGGTATCTGCTCCATTAAAATATCATTCTGTCAAAAGAAGTCAGGGTATAAAAAATAAAAAAGTGTATTTGTCATACTAAATCCTATGCAGTATAGATAGGAGATAAATAATCTTGGATTTGGGCAGATGCATTTTCTTCTACAATCCTACTTGAATTCCTGGCTTCTGAATATACCTGGCTATTTTTGATGCCTCTAAGTGATTCTGCCTTGGTGTTCAATAACCCACAAAAATGCCTATCCAAAATAAAGGCATGTTTTCTTTATATTCTCCACACCAAGAGAAGATAAGCTTTACTTGTGTTATACAGCTACATTGTTTGACTAATGGAGCTCAGTTTAAATAGTCATTCTCTTTAAGCCTGCAATTTATTAAGACTACTTCTCAGGATGGGGTCCAACAAGGTATTGTTAGGCTTACCAGCTCTGAAACGACACATGCACAGGGTCTTCTTACAAAGGCCTTTGCTGTATCCATTTGTTATACTTAGCAATATCAAACAGGGAAAAATAATTAAATAGCTCCTATTGAGCACCTGGAGACCTTCCACATAGACAGGGGGTAAACACAAAGACAGAATATTTTGTTATAAGAGTCACACATCATTTCTTATTAATTTTTTTACAGTACAATTTTGGTGTTTCTATTATGTTTCTTCCACTCCCTTAGTTTTAACATAAGCATGTGTGTATATATATGTATACATATTTATATTCACATATTTAAGTATGTGCATATTTAAATATGTATATATATATTTCATTAAGAGGAAATAAAATGGTTGTCTTTAGTTAAGATGTTTCCATTCACAGAGACTACACATTTAAAAAATAAATTGCCTGAATAAATTCAATTATCTAGAGAAGCAAAGAAAATCACATGCAAATGACATTATATGCAGAGGCCATTCCAACAGCTTCATGTTTATTTTTATTGTTTCAGTCAGTGGAAGACAGAAGCTGTCAAAAATGTAACATCTCTTCCTTTTTTAAAGGCCCAGTGTCTCTGTGACTGAAAATTGCATGAACAATAATAAGAGAAGAAATCTGTCTACTACTTAAAATAGAAGAAGGTTTACACTTCCTCCGACTTAATGCCAGCTAACAAGTTGGCATCTCTACACCTTCGTTGTATGTTGCCTACAAAAAACAAAGGATAACATTTAACTTGCAAGTAGTCCAGTATCAATTCAGCCACTAAAGACTGGCTTAAAACCCAGTGTATCAAAAAAAAAAAAAAGTAAGTAAGTTCACATGTTAAATTAGCCTATAACATTACTCTTAGTCCTGTCTCTGATACCAGGATTGTAAAGAATAGGTTCTACAAACTGACAGTAACCAGAGGGGAGGTGGGAGGGGATAGTGGAGGGGATAGGCAGAAGGTGTGTCAAGGTACATGTATAAAGGACACATGGACAAAACCAAAGGGGGTTAGGATCAAGGGTGGGAGTTGGGGATGGCTGGTGTGGGGAGAGTGGTGGTGGGAAAATGGAGACAACTGTATTTGAACAACAATTTAAAAAAGAATAAGTTATATACATGATTTTATCAAAAGAGATTCTTCGGCCTCTTACATTGCAGTAAGAAGTAATTAAAAATAATATGTTTGTCTTGTTCTTTGAATATGCCAAAAGTACAAAGAGAAGATTTAAGCTGACTTTGAAATAGCTTCCTGCTGAAAATCTCTGGCTTTTTATACAGAATCTGAGTGCTACCTGAGTTCCCTTGAAGCATGAATGTACCAAGTAAATGCGGCATATGTTTGTATTTTCTTGCCAATTCCAAATTCATTCATTCAAATCAGTCATTGTAGGACAAATTCTTATCCAATTCCACAGAGCCACCGATTTTCCTGGAAGTGAATAGTTGCTTTGTGCATGGAAACAGGGAAGTCAATAGCAGGTCTGTGCACGGAAGACCTATGCAGCTAGTGGAAAGGATAAGAATGTGACCACAGAGATTCTTGAGTGTGGTAAAACCAGTTTAAAATGACCTGCACGATGAAGCTTTCAACACTTTCACTTGAGTGTCAATTGCAAAACTTGACAATTTGAGTAGTTGTGTATTTGTATACAGCTATCTCATATACCACTATTTTTGCAATATGCACGAAGATAAGTATTTCATTTACTATATTTGTATTACAATTTCTTTATCATAGTTAACCTCAGATTTTCTCCAGACCTGAAGGCAGATTCTTAGCATCACAATAAATGTGCCATTTATTAAACTTACCAATGGGTCTATCACTCTAATGGGGTTTCTAGTTTACTATTACTTCGATCACTTCTAACAGACCTATGAAGTGGGTATTATTATTACTGAATTAACACATACAGAAACTGAGTTTAAACTGTGTATTTCAAGTTAAATAACAAATAATTTGAACCCATGCAAATTTAATCATGTTACACAGCTTCTGTTTGGGCTAAAAACACCTAATCATTCTCACTTTACTGACCTTAATCTAATTTTACTCAAAGTTTGTTTCCTCTCCATCCATCTCGTCTCTCAGTCCTGTACAGTGTTTCTAACATTCCAGTTTGTTTTATAATATACTTTAATACCTACTCAATTTTCTATACTATTTTCTTACTCTTACCTGAGGACATTTTTGGAGAGAGAGGAAGGAAGAGAGAGAAACAGTGATGGGAGAGAAGCATCGACTGGGTGCCTCACAGACACACCCAGACTGGGGCTGGTCGGGGTCTGGACCTCGGGGGGAGGCTGCATGTGCCTGGTCCCGTGCCCAGGCCAGGATTGAACCCATAATGCAGGTATGTGCCCTCACTGGGAAGCAAACCTGCAGTCTTTTGATTCCACAATGCCCCAATCAACTGAGCCATACCAGCCAGGGCTCTATACTATTTTTAACTGGCTATTTTTATTTTATTTTTTAAATATATTTTATTGATTATGCTATTACAGTTTCCCATTTCCCCTTTTTATTCCCCTCCACCCTGCAATCTCCCACCACATGACTAGATTTTATATTTCAAACTCCTTGACTTGTATTTCCAAATGAAAATTAAGCAGTTTTGTCAAACTCCTAATAGTTTTTTTAACACTGCCCCCAACACACACCAATGAGGCATGAATACAAAATTGTTAACCATGTGTCTATTTTTAAAAAAACATCCTCTTGAGTCCTAGAGGAAAAACAAGTAATCCCCTAATAGTTGAATCAAATATCTTTTATAACTTCTTCAAAATGTTTGCAACTACAAAACAGTTCTCACAGATTTCTAAGGGCCTGCTGTCTGCTATTCATTCTTATCCCAGGCACTGCCTGTTTTGACCTCAAATCCTCTAAATCCTCTAAAGTGTATTCAGCAGCCATAATAATTTTCTACTTCTCTCTCTCATTCTCTCTCTCTCTCTCTCTCTCTCTCTCTCTCTCTCTCTCTCTCTCTCTCTCTCTCAGGGATATGATCTCGACATTATCTATTAGAGATCCTTCTGTGGTTTCCATGTAGCTTTCAGTAAAAACTTAAGAACTCCTTTGGATGATACACAAACTTTATCATCACTCTCCACCCCTCTTAGTGATACAAGTATAATTTACCTCCTGCTTTCCCCAGGCCACATGCTCCTTATTTTCTCACCCCCCTGCCTCTTTCAAGGCAACTTCAAACTTTAAAATGTGGTTTAGGTTTACTTCCTTGGGGAATTGTAAATTCTCAATGAATATTTGTGGAATAAATGACTCTCTCCTTAAAATTGCAATTTCAAAACTTGCCTCTATGCAGGTAGTTTTCACATTTCTGTCTGTTGGCAGGGAAATTTCAATCACATATTTCCAATAATCTGTTTTCCATCCAAATATCTCAGCATCTCAAACCTAACATATATAAATGTGAACTCAGAATTCTGTCACCCAAACCAGCTGTTGCTCTTGGCTCACTTTTGTTTTCTTCCTTCAGGCGGCATCAACGTTATGCTTGTCACACAGTGAAGCAAAATTCACTACTTTTGATCTTAAACAAGTCTCTTAACCTCTATGAACCTTAATTTTTCCATCTCAAAATGAGTATGTGAACTAAAAGCTATCTAAGATGTAATGCTGGTTTTAAATTCCATAGGTCTGTGAGTGGTAAATACGTTACCACGGAGACCTGAGTCAGGGGGCTGCCTCTCCTCAGTTCATCTTGCTTGCAAGAGAATTCAGGCGAGAGACAACGCGTAGAGTGAAAATGAGATAGCACATTTATTTATGAAACACATATGAGCACAAAGCTGCAAGCAGGCACCCAGCTAGTCGGAATGGCCCACGTATAGACGAAATAAAGTTGTTAGTAAGTTTGGTAGTAAGTTTGTTCTGTATACTTGAGCACCTGGCTGCAAGTGGCCACTCAGGTCATCTGAGTGCGCCAACTATGGGGGTTCAAGGTTACATACTTTCGTCAGTTTCTAGAGTGCCCCTCCTCCTCTCCCTTGCAGACCTTGGGACAGATCCAAAGGCTTTCTTTCCCAGCTAGTGAAGATGGTACGCACAGAATTTCAAGGGCTTCCCTCCTCCTGTGCGATTACAGTTTTGCTTGTGATGTTTGGAACTCCAGGCAATCTTACCAGACCAGGCTCAGGACTGATGGGTCAATGGAAGAGACATGGTCTCCCTTTTGTTTCTAGCCTCCTGTTTTAAGTTCTTTATTAGATCGTAATGGCAGGGGCCCCCTGCCTTATTTCCCCTGTGGCTGCTCATTCCTAGCTGCTACCTAACAAATATAAGAAAACACAACAAATCTTACCTTCAGTCTATAATCATTCTAAAACTATTATCATTCCATCTTTCTTTAAGTAGTCCACATCAAAAACAATCCCTTACTGGGTTTACAGTAAGATAAATTAGGAATTTGCATTATTTGCCATCATTGAAATGAACTAAATAGCCTAAGTCTGCCCCTCTGGTAAGGAATAAGTTTTTTCCCTAGGCAGTATGCCACCACCCAATGGACAGTGGTATCTCTTCCTCTGGAAAGCAGATCTATAAATTAATCTCTACCTGGGTGTGAACAACAAAGACGACAGTTTCAAAAAAATCTACATACATCTGTACACCTAATATAAAATTTAACATATTGCTAACATATGTATGTGTATAAATATATGTATTTGTGTGTATATATGTTTATATATCAAATAAAACTGCCAAAAAGGTAGTTTTAACTTCAACTGAAACGAAAATGACAGTTTCAAGAAAATGTGATGAAATGACACAAAAACTAAGATATAAAACTTTAATTTCCTTCTTTACTTCCTTTCCCCTTGCTTTTTTCAACAAATGTGTTAAAACTTCAACTTCTTTTAATATTAGCTTGCTTAACCCAGATTTCCTATCTTGCCTTTTCTGCTTGCAGTGAAGTGTTCTATTTTACGATTCTACTCAGTATTTCTAGGAACAACAAGGCAAGATTTCTTTGCCTTTATCGCTCCAAAATGCTTAATTATTCATCTGATTTTGCCACATTCTGATTGGCCTGGATGAATACATAATATTAAGACCAAAAAGAAAACAAAATTACAAGTATTGTGAAGTGAATAAAAATTATTTTTTTTTCATAATGACCAAGAAAATGAAATACAGAAAGCCCTGGTCATTTTTCAAACTCCTTATAGAACCTACTCTCTTTTGTTTTTGGCAATATCTGTATAAACCAATCCTGGGTTGCATAAAGCAGGGTCTTTTTTTTTTTGCCAGATACATAATGGACCAAAAAAAGAGTTTTTCTTTAAATTTTCACAAAACTTACTTGACACTTGATGTATTTCTCTAAACTACAAATAATTACGTGTCAAATATTTGAAGGCTTTTCTTAAACAGGACACCTACCTGTTCTCACTCTTACCCCATCCCAGACTAAACCCTGGTTCAGTTTTGTTTAGATCAAGTCTGAAATCAAGTGAGGATTCAACTTGTTTCTCCTTTTCCTCAACATGCGTATTTAGGGTCTAAACTAAACCATACACTAATATTTAGTTCATGATGTAGGATTTTTATAAAGTCATTGGTGCTTCCACAAACTTGCATCATGCCCCAACAATTACAAGCTATGTAAACTCCAAACTTTTCATACCCTTCAAGGCCCTCCACACTGGGCCTCGATCTATCTTTTCTTTTTATCTTTTTAAATATTTTATTCATTTATGTTTAGAGAGAGGGGAAGGCAAGGAGAAAGAGAGGGAGCGAAATATCAATGTGTGGTTGCCTCTTGCATGCCCCCACACTGGGGATGTGGCCCACAACCCAGGCATGTGCTCTGACTGGGAATCAAAACAGAGACCCTTTGGTTCGCAGGCCAGCACTCAATCCACTGAGCCACACCAGCCAGGGCTAATCTACCTTTTCAACTTTTTCCAATAAAAACATGATCTTTTGAGTCAGGCCCATTCTCACTGGCTGTGTGACTTTATTTTAGTATCTCCACTTTGGTATCCCTGACAGAAAATGTGGGTAATAATACTTTCTTAGTAGAGGGTTGAAAAAATTATATAACATGATAAATATAAATGCTTAGCATAATTCCTAGCCCATATTGTATTTACCTGTTGCTAGATGATATTCCCTTTTTACTGAACTCCTTCAAAGCACAAAGTTGCCTAGGTTTCTACACACATGCCTAGAAATTCTCCACTAAGATACACATAATAGTATAGGTTGTACACCACATAACCTTCACAACCATCACGAGAAGGTCTACTCCTTACTGTGAGCTCTTTCCCTTGAATATACTTGGACTATCTCCTTCCCCTCAATTCTCTCCACCCCAACTCACTTTTTCAAATCACACTTAATATTCTCTCAATAAAACCTATCCATGTACTACCGTAGTGCCCTTTTGAAACTGGTCCCACTCACTTCTGCTTTATTAGGAATTGTCCATGTACAGAGATGTACTAGAGATATTCATCACCCCTCTGATGATCTATATACATGATGAACATCTATAGATATAGAACACATTTCCCATGGTTCTCTAGAGGAGTCACCCTCAAGCACCAGGCCACAAGATAAGTAGCTGCCCCAGAATGGAAATCAATTATATCACTAAGCACCCTGTTAATTCAGCTGATGTTCTTTTCATAACAAGAATTCTCAAATGGAGTAGGTAGCACAGACCACATTTTGAGAAACACTGTTTAGGAACCATTTGTTCAGCAATGTCCTTTCCTCTTCAGTCAGAAAATGTTCTTCCCCCATAAACTTCTGCAACATATCATAAATCCCTCCATCTGTACCGCTCACCACAATATGATCAAGCCTTAATTAGGGTTTATGTGTGTACCCATTTTCCCCACCAGATTGTGAATTCCCAGAGGACGAAAATGTGCCTTTTTCATGTTTGTGTCTAATATATTTTTATACATAAGAGATATTCAATAGATCTTAGTTTAATTGAATTGCCTTCTTTCCCTTGTCATTACACTGAAGAAGGAGGCATTTAAGATTTAGGTAAAACATGACCCCCTCCTTTAGGATAATCTGCTCCCATCATACTGGTACTCATAATGTGTGTGGGTGTCTATAATGTTTGAAAGAGAGTACTGAAATAAGGGCTAAATATAGAGAGTGCTTAGAATGAGACAAAGACTAAGAGAAAAGTAATTAAAAATGAAATGAAGAAAAGAGTATATTGAAGTCTGTGCCTTAAGTAAAAGGAAAGTTGAGCAGTTTCTCATTTAACACAGTATTAAGAAACCATCTGTTGTTCAACCAGAATATTATGGAGAAGGGGGAATGGTGCACTACTTTTGGTATGGCGAGAATTATACTTGATTTCCAGACTTTTCTTCTATACCAAAGATTCTAATTTGAGGGTGGGGGGTTGTTCATTATAAATCTAGAGGTCTTTCAAAGCTTAACACATCTGCCCTGCAAATATAAACTCTATACAAACTCTAACTCTACCCATTATCCTTCCAGACAAGAAAGCATGTAACAATGCAAATGATAAAAAGTAATTTAAATAAGAAAATGATTCTGAATACAAATATATGTATACTTATACACGTATATGTTATATATGTATATACTTATACATATATAACATTATGCAAAGCTTTTAAAATTAAAAAATGCAGTATTTCAAACTACTTAGGCTACACCAGATAACTGATGTAGATGAACCTGCAAAGTCCAACACCACAGGTTAGCCCATTTTTAGCTAACAAATAAGGACTAAGATTCTTATCACAAACCCACAATAACTATTCAACTGACTTTCCCCTGTAGCAATGTTTGGACATAAAAACATGAGTTGGTGCTAAATTTTACTCTAAATTGGATTTGTGCCATTTCCACTGGTTTTACTGTATTCCTATTTCTTAGCTATGGTTTCCAGTTTTACTGGTCTTCCAATTTTTTCACTACTGCTACTTATGTAAGATTAAATATGATGTATTTTTTTCCAGTAGAGGTGCATAAACGAGGCACTTCACTCACTAAGGAAATCTCTTCATAATTACAGGTATCATATAAGAATCCTTTTATCCACCATGGAAATCTGCAGCTATTTGAATGTAACAAAAATACTTAACTATTCAATATTAGATGAAAGAACTACTGTTTCTTTTCTAAATCATAAAATAAAAAATTTGAAGGCACATATTTTCCTCAAAAATAATAAACAATATCTTTAAGAGAAATATTTAAAGAAACTAAATGGCTATGCATACATAGCACATATATTAAACTAAAAGCACCTGAATTACAAAAAATCAAAAACTGTCTTATTGATATTAGCTTTTGATTGTTTCATTATGTCTGAATAAACTATCCAGCAAGTGAGAAAGAAATGAAAGAATATGGAAAGAAAAATAGAACTAAACATCTTCTTTGTTTCGGTTTTCTATTAAATTTGTTTTATTTGTCTTATTGTTAATTATATTACATAGTTGCCTATTTGTATAATGGCTGCACTTTATGTAATATGCAAATTAATTAGCATGAGTCTAAACTGATAAATAACTTGATCTTTGTTTTGGACTAGACAGTAGATGAACACTGAGATCAGTTGGTCAATATCACAATTTAAGCTACTAAAGGACTGTGATAACAAAATGACCTAAATAAAAATGACATTCTAATTTCAGATGCAGAATGATTAACCATGGAATGTAAATGAGTGGGTATGAGGGTTGACAATGAGAAAGAAAGAGAGCGGTAGGGGCTCCATATAAAGGGCACCTTTGAACATGTTTTCAAAATTGTTTTAGCTGTTTTACCCACCACTAGGGTCACATCATAACTTTCCTGGTTCCTAAGCATTTTTGCCTTCATAAAGCTCTTCCCTCCATGAATATAAATAGAAAAATCAACAAACACATACATACATACATATGATACAATAAAATCTTTAAAATACATTTTCTGACTCCACTCGTATAAGAACAAACACATGTGAACTATAAATTAAAGTATTTTCTTCAAACTAAAAGTTCCCATTTTCTATTCTGATTTTAAAGGAAACCAGAACATTCTCAATGGCCCCTGAAAGTATCGTGCATTCCCGGCACTCTGTCGGCAGTGGCTAATGGACTGGATGGCCCTGCCTACAATAGATTTTCTGCCTATCTTTACTTTCTCCTGATTATTCTAAGAACATTTGGCAGCATAACGTTTTTGCAAAGCTTGATTTAACACAAGCATTATTGCATTTATTCTCACTGAATCTTTTGTACATGTTATATTTATCTACTTCTATACCTTCAACTTGCTGACTAACAATTCTATGAGCTTTTACCATGAATAGTCAAAAATATAAGCACAAGCATATACATCACCAGATTGATTCTCTGCTAGAAATTATACTATTTACCACAAAAAAATACCTGAAAATGTAATGTCTTTAATGGTTTGGTATGCGAAAAGGCATTCAAAAATTCAAACCTATGTATTTGTTCTGAGTACAGACTGGCAGAGTTATAAAAAAGCTTACTAATTTATATTTAAAGTATGTTCCCATAAATTCCTTGGATTATGAAATCACAGACACTTAATATGCACGTATATGATCATATTACTATTTCACTATACTACTGGTGACTAGTTGCTATACAGCATGGAGTTCTATCACAAAGGTGTTAAGATAACTTTAATTATGGAACCATCAGGAAGACGGTTGTCTTCGAAAGAATGCTGGAGGCTGGATAGGACTGCAAGAAAAAGAGGCGCAAATCTAGCCACTCACATTACCCAAATGTACCCTGAAAATCGAAGGGGTAATGACTACTCCTGGGAGATGGTCTTCATGTCAGTGGCAATTAATGCTAAGCCAGTGGAATAAATGTTTCCACCAAATGCAAAGACAATCAAAATGACCTTTGCTCTCAGATTCTCTAAACCTGTAAAATATTAGCAAACTTTAGTTTCCTATCTTACTTTCCCCACATGACACAGCTTTAAAAAATGAGAAGGAATCATTCTTAAAAAGTTACATTATTTTAGCAAATAGAAAAAATTTTTTTCATTGTAACTCAAGCTTGATATTTGTGTTTCTTCTTAAATCATATATGAACTCATATATGAACATTTGATTCCAGCCAAGAATTAACTTCAATGTCATTGCTGACACCGAAAATAAACCACTTGTTCACATGTTAATGAACTTTTATTATAAAGTACCAATTTGTACATCTGCTAGCTAAGGAACTAATTTTTATCCACATGCCAATTATAAATTATTTGTGTATACTGTAATTCCCATGTAAATCAAACAATCTCTTATTTCTGATTTAGATAAGATCATTGCATCTTCTTTGACATGAAGGACATACAGGAGCCTACTGGAAAAGGATTACTACACTGTGGAAGGGCTGTATAAAGCACACAGGGATGAATTTTATTTAAAAGATTCATGAAGCAAGTTCGAAAAGCTACATGTCATTAACTGGTCAATGTGCTACCAATACATAACTTATTAACTAAAAAAAAAACCCTTTCTGATAATTTGATTATCTAAGACTTTCACCAGATAGACTTTACTATGCTAAGGGTTCACTGGCAAAAGTATGGTTAACTGTGAGACTTTTTTCAGTGAATTGTCTGAAGAAGAAAAAACATTGACTAGTAGGTTCTTTGGAGACGGTGATTCATGAAACTACATTCTGTTGTGTGAAATATCAAGGAATGAGAAACAAGCATAAGAAACTGTATAAACCCAAATCATATCAGAAAGAAAAGGAAAAGGTGAGGGTAAATTTTCTCTGGCCTAAAAACCTAAAGATAATTCATTTCCAGTAAGATTCAAACTGATATCTCCTTATCTGAGTTTTTAGGTGAAAAGTCTCATGAAAATAGCATTTTAGCATTTGTTTATTTATGTTTAATAAACTGACACCATAGCTACTCAAAGAGGAAATCAATCTCAATGCTTCCATTTGTCCTTGGGTGGCCGTGGCTGGTTGTGAAGTCCGGGTAGCAACAATCAGGTTCAGTTAGACACTACGATATAGACCACTACAACCTACTTGCTTCCAGAAACCTCTAGGATAATTGAGATGGGCCCCATGAAATGACTGTCTTTTTTAAAGTGCCTTAAAGTGAAAAGGAATGGGATAGGACATCTGGCAAAGACATGACAGGGTTATCAGTTGGTACAGGCATGTCACATAGGAGAGAAGTTAGAACTATTACACATAGCAACATGGAAGAGAACTGAACCAAAAGCTGGAGTTACAGAAAGGGACATACAATGAAGAGGTGATCCCAACATATCCGGATGCAAGATGAACCCAAAGAGGCACAAGGCGAGTCCAAGGAATCTGCTGAATCTAAATATACTCACCGGGGATCCAGTATAAAACTGAACCTAAGGGAAAAGATTAATTCTATAAACAAGGAGAAAATGCTTTGAAAAGACAGTATGTAAATCAAACCCCCTGAAATCTTGTATCAGTGCTATGTTTCAACTCAAACCACAGGGTGCACAAAAAAAGAGGGGGGAAAGGAAATAGGAACTGGTGCGTGTCTCCTCATTTATAGCTTAAAAAAACTCATGCTACGTGTGCTTTGAACAGGCATCTTCTAGGAACAGGGAAGAGTTTTAGAGTAAGCCATCAACCTCCCTTCTGCATCATGGTCTCAGTTTAAGGCTATGACCATAGAATGGTGAGTTTTCTTGGCAAGTTTCAAGTTCAAAATGTGAAGTTTTCCTAATGTTAGTAACAAATGGCTATTGGTCTGTGAAAGTGAGAAATTAAAACAATGCAGAAAGTTTCTGTTCAACAACCACGAATTATAATATTCTGTCTCAAAACAGTAATACATAAAAACATTATCAAGAGAATCTTTAATTTTTCTGAGGAAATCAATGAGTGTAGAAAAATCATTTGTTCTATATCATTAAGAAATTTTTCTGCTGAAAGGTTTTCAATAGATAATTAAGGACTTCAGAAGATCATTTTAAGTTCTATAATTCTGGAAAAATTCCTTACTGTTTTTTCTTGAATGCTCCAATATCTTTTCTTGATAGGAAGAAAAAAAATAGAGAAGTGAGAAGGGAAGGGAGAGAGGAAAGATAGTTATGCTATTACTTTTTAAATAGCTTAAACTTAAATTTTTTAATTTTAACAAAATAATTTTTAGTAGTGTACTGCCCTAAATTTATTCAAGTGATTTACAGGTAGATCCATAATAAGCCAACCTTACTAACTATACTTAACCAATCATCCATGTATTTGTTTGTTGTTTTTAGTCTAACCCATCTGTGAAAGAGAAAAGAACACTTTACTACCTCTCAGGATACTTCTGAGGATACTCAGGAAAGTATCCTCTCAGGATACTTTTCCGTCAACAAAGTATATTTTCCCTTTCCATAGGATACTGTATTGAAGCAATGTTTTCCTTTATGTAGTTCATGTAATGTATAAATATTCATGACATGTCATCTCTGTATAACAACATAAAAAGCCTCTATCTCTGGCATTTGCTTCAACTTGGTCTAATAATAATAACACTGCCTCTGCTTCCTATCTGTGGATATTCACTGTATTTTTATCTTTCCTTTTGTTTTTAACATTTCATGTTATTTTTAGATTTCTGGCATTTTTAAGAAGTATAAAACTAAATCTAAGCATTTAGAAGATGTTACTCTTTTAAATGAAAAGTTTACCCATTTACACTTAGTGAGATAACTGTCAACTATTTTTACGTTTACAGGCTTTCTCTTTTGGTCTGTTTATATATATATATTTCTCTCTTTCCTTTAGTCTTTCTGCTTTTTGTGGAAAGCCCTATATCACACTGCCTTTCTGCATAATAAATATCTCAAAAAGAATCTCTAGTATTCAAGTAGCCTACTTATTGCAGGCAACCAGTCCCAGAATCAAGCTCTCTACCATTCCATATTTCTGGGGGTTCTGGCTGCCTGCTCCTTGGACTGCACAGCTCCCCCAAGACTGGCCCTGAGCTAAGAGGTAATAGTACATTTTCCCAGGGCCCTATCCTGTTCCTTACTGATATGTTGCCATCTTGTAAGACATAAAACTGCATCCATCATCCATGACTTCCTGTATCAAACTCCCAATTTTTCTTCAAAGTTTTAATATAGGAGTGTGCAGAGTACTGATTAAACATCTTTATTAAATAAATAAGATGGAACAGAAAGTGAGGGATAGGGGAAAGCAAAGTATTTTTAATTACCCTATCAAAGCCCAAAAAGAATTATTTTTCAAGGCTGGAAATAGTTCAGCACAGAAGAGAGTGGCTACTCAGTGATTTTCTCTTTTAACCAAGAGTTGCTAAAGCACTTAAACCAGCGATTTTCAAACTTTTTTATCTGATGACAAGCATAAACTAATTATCAAAATTCTGCAGTTATTGTCATTTTTTAAATGTGACAGTCTAAGGGAAAAGAGGCAGTGCCCAGGACTAAATAGTCAGGTACTGCATGGTTTAGAAGTTTTTATAGCACACCACCGTGCTTTGGCACACCGATGGAAAATCGCTGACCTAAACTGAGGACAATTACTACCGAAGAAAAAATTGGCAACAGAGAAGAAGGAGAAAAGGACTGAATTCAATAGTCAATTTAGTCTTAGCATACAAAGGAAGCTTGGTGAAAATTTTGGTCATTTTATTTTATTTTATTTCAAGAAAAACACTATGCTTACGACAATGCTGAACATAAACAAACTGCTTTGACATTAAAAAGTCTGTGTTAGTCTAACAGTATTGCACCAGGGTATCTGAGGAAGGATTTAATCAGGTCACTCCTAAATTAATGTGTTTTCTTTTTCATAGTTCTGACATATTAACTTAAGAAAAGAGGGGAGGGAGGACAACGGGCAGAAGAAAGCAAATTATCAGGGAAAAAAAAAGAAAAAAATGCATATCCCTCGTTCCACATCCCTTGCAAGCTAAAGGGTCTTTTTGTGTTTCTAGGGTCTGGAGTCTGAATCCAGGATACTAAGGAATTGGAGGCCTTCCTTATACTAGAATTATAGCCAGGCTCTTGAGCTACTTTGCTCCAAAAGTGGGCCCAGAAAAAGGATGCTGAAAGAAAAGTGTTAAGTGGTCAGGAGCAGTAAGTAGACAAAGGACTAATTCCCACATGGCAGCCCTGTGAAAATACTCCAAGGCAGGCTCCGCAGATATAACTCCTGACTACAAAACAAGTGGGGCCATAACTGTGTCTGTAAGTCAGTATCTTCATTGCCAGACATACAGCAATGGATTGCAGTGTGAGGACTGCAGTAATGCCTTAAGACAGACTTAAATTCTGGAGAAGTAATCATCTATTTTGTGGCTCATGCCCCTTAGAGAATCTAATGAAAGCTATGGATACTCTCTCTAGAAAAATCTCTAAGCGAATATATCACATGGTTTCAGGAGGTTCACAGATTCCATAAGGCTCTCCCTACAATTCTTAAAGTGATTTAACACCTATGCTGAAAACACTTACTCTAGAGTTAAATAAAGAAATACGAAGAATCCAAGGAATGAAGTTATACTTGGGAAACTCTGGAAGAGGAGATAACTTGGGTACTTCTAGCTAAGGCACAATACCATTGCTAGTCTTCCTGGGCTACCCCTCCACCCGACCAGGGGGAAAACCAGTGCCTGAGCCTTCTTTCCCCTATATTTTTACTACCAATCAATTCTTATGGAAAGTATAGAAATTAACACTTACACAAATTACTAGACTATTTGTAGAACAAAAGCAATTAAATAGCAGCAAATATATTCCTAATTCCAATGTACGGATGTGTAAAGATACCATACCATGTTTAGAACATTGGATAAGTAAAATCTTATCATTCCACCCAAAGTGTCCATTTCATCTAACTGCACCTACCTGTTGTCACCTTAATACAAAAATCATATTTTTCTATAGCAATTTAAAAAAATGGCAATAGTCTAACCCCCAAATGCTTTAAGGGTAGATAGATATAGAGATACACAGATATACAGATATTTATATATATGGAAAGAGTGTATATATGTGGAAAGGGAGAGACTTAAATACCATCTCTCCTCTAGGCAGCAGCAGCTGCCCCAGATGAAGAGGTCACCAGTGTTTAGCAATGTGCAGCCATGTTAATTTAGGATGACAAGATAAAGCAGTAATCTCTGCTCTTGGAGGCTGCAAACCACCTGCTGTCCGGGGACCTGCTCAGGGCGATTTGCACTGTATATCAATCACGTTATACAATTGCCATGACACAGCCCCCTTGAGTCCTCACGTGGAAATCTCTCCGTCCCTCTCTTCTTGCTGCCCCCCTTTTATCTCTTTCATTTCCTCCCAATTTCTTTCTTCCTGCTTCACGTCCAGGTAGAGGACGTCCACTCAGCAGTAAGCTCTGAAACTTATGCTCTGCACATGACAAGGAACACACAATACGCATCCCTCTCACAACCACTCTGTCAAGTCCCCCAGTTTAAGAGAAGATGTTCAGGGACTGAGGTAATCCATTGATCCCACCTGCGTCGGCTTTTATATTTCAATCTGTCGTGTTAAATTGTCAAGGGGAGAGATTAAACTGATGTTCCGTGACTCGAGATTTACTTTCCTAGCAATGATAGTTCTCAAAGCTTGTCTAAGTTCTGCTTAAAGACTGCCCTTAAGAAAGCTGATGCATCTTTATGGGTATAAATCTAGTAATGAAACGATGCAGTGTTTTAGGTAAGGACATTTTGAAGATATGCAGGGTTATACACATAAAAATGTAAAACTGAACAAAATTTGGATTTTTAAAAAAATGTCATCTGTGTAGTTCTCTCTGCATGAAGCAAAACACCATATGTAAAAAAAGAAGGAAAAACATGTTTCTATCTATGTAAAACAAAAATAATTATAGAATCACTAAAGAGGACATAAATGAACAGGGAAGAGTTTATATGACAGGAAATAAAAAGATCCCCTGAAGCCCATGAGGGAAGTGACAAGTCAAAGTTTTATCCATTAAAACAAAGGCAGAGAAACACATTTAATCATCAAGAATTAACAGCTAGAGATGAACATGTTTTGGTTAGGTGTGACAGTCTTAGACACGTAATGTCAGATTTTTGACAGGTTGAGCTGTTACATATATCCATTTGTATTATTCCTCTTAACCATATCACATCCTCGAAATTCATTATCTCAAGCTGCCCTTATGGGTAAATAGAATAAGAGTTAAAGGATGAACAAACAATAAACACGATACTAACAAAGGACTGAATTCCCCAAAATACCTAAAAATTTTCTCCAGTCACACAGAAATTTTAAAATGTATGGAAACATAAAAACAAAACAAAACAAAAAGTGGATAGCCTAATAAACCATAGTAATAAACAAGAACCTCATTAGCCACATCCTAAAAGAAAATCATTATGTAGCCTCTAGGATATTCATGCAAGAAACCTTGAGCAATGCTTAAAGATATTCTGTTCCAAAATATCTTTGCTGTTTTGCTTGTGTTGAGGTTCTTTTCCTCTGGTACACTACTTGCAGAAGTGAAACATGTGAAGCCACAGAAGAATGCTGTGATTTTTGGTGAGGGATTGGGAGAGTAATTGGTCTGAGAGAGTTAGAAAGGGAAGGGAATTCACATTGACTGAATATTCACAACCTGACGAGCACTGTGCTAGCTACTTATTGCATTCACTCAACCAACTGTGTATGAGTTAAGTGCCATAATTTCAATGTATAGGTAAGAAAAGGTGCATTCAGTGTCTTCTACGAGCACAGGTGTTGGAGACATTCATTCATCCATCCAGCTCTATTTGAGAAACTTGCAGTGCATCAGCCACAGTGCCAGGCTCTAGAAATGCAGTGTGGAAGAAGACACATTACTGTGGAGATTTCTCCCTTAAATGAGCTTGCATCTCATGTTCATGAGGAATTAATTATATCTAAAAATACTGGCAGAACTTACTGGTGAGACTAGTGGATCATTTAAAATAGGGCAGGAACATGGGTGATATTTCTCCAGGTGACTAAAAGGGAAACATGAGTATTGGGAGCCCAAAAGGAAACCAGGTTTTGTTCTGGTAATTAATAGTGATTAGTCAACAGGGTACAAATTATACAAGAACTGTAACATCTATTATGTGCCAGGCATGATTCATGCTATGTGCCAGGCATGATTCAAAACCACTCCTGAGAGTTCTACTATTCAATCCTCACACCACCTCTATACATTGGGAGGTTCTGTTATGATCCCCATTTTCAGATGAGAAACAAAGGCACAAAGAGATGCCACAAAACACAGCCAACATCACACACATCATGCAATGTGGAATTATGGCTAGAACCCATGCTGTTTAAGGGCAATTTTAGGTTATATACCACTGTATTCCATAATCATGTCAAAGTGCAGTTCTGACTTGGCTTAGGTAAATGAAGGAATGTACACATTTCCTTACACATTTGTTTAACCAATAAATAACACTGACTAAGTTCCTGATACATTCCAGGCACCAGAGTACCATATGTATATATATAATATACATTAAATATTATAGGCACTGAGTTAGATTTTATTGATTATTCTCATTTTACAGGTGACAAAAAATAAGATACAGAAAATTAGAAAAACTTGCCAATTGCCATGCAGGTATCAAACAGCAGAACTTGGAATAAACTCAAGAATTCTTTTCACCAACAGCCATGTGCTAAGCCATGATATGCCAACATTTGCAGCCAGAACACAACATTTATAGCCAGGGCACAGATTAATACTAATCTGTATGTGAAAGGTTTAGCAAATAATCCTTTGGAATACATATATTGCCTAACATCCCATGTAAAACTTCTAGTACACCTTCTGAAATAGTTAAACCTCTTGGTCCATTCAAGTTGTTTCTGAGGTACGATTGAATAATCAAGCAACAATTACCTATAAGTCTTTCTAAAGGCTTTGGAAAGTATTTATTCTGATAAACCATAAAGATGATTTCAATGTTTGTATGAGAGTCACTGAGTACTGTTATTAAGTGCTTGGATTGTGAGGTCATGAATCCAAACTCTACCACTGACCTATTAGACAAATTACTTCTACCAAGACTGTTTTCCGTCAGTAAATCAGGGGTAATCACAGTTGCTAAACTTACTGGGTTGACATAAAAATTGGCTCATATAGGTACAATGGCTGGTACATAGAACATATGAAGCATCACACATTCATATTATTAATAATTATTAAATATTGCATTATAAAGAATAGTGATTCTTTGAAATCTCCCCTATTTGAGTTGCAATGATCAGATAGGCTGTAAGATATACTCACACAGGACTTTCAAAGTTTCTTCTTATGTTCTACTAGTGAGTGACCCTGGGGAAATCAGAATCTCAGATAGAGAAGCATATTCTCTGACTGGGTGTCCCCAGTGTGCAAAGCATTCCAGCCATGGCTACAAAGCCTAAAGATGGATACTATAACAGCCCAGCCTTTGCCCCTCTCCAGGATAAATGTTTATATAGGTCCAGGATGGCAGGAGAGGTGATTATGAGACTGAAGTATGTTATTAACTGTAATACTATAAGTTATTGTACTTTATGTTTTGTTACCCGTTAGTATAGGTTTTGACTTTTTAGCATAGTATATATTTTATATTTCTACATACATGCAAAGCTATTTAACAGCACCTTTGTAATTATACCCTTTTTCATATCCTACCTTCACTTTAAATTTTTTTATTAACCCTTAGAACATTATGTTCACGTTTAGGGATATCGACCAACAAGATTAACTGTTTTATCTTGAGACAGGCTAGATTTTTAAGAGCTAAGAGGAGACACTGAAGTAAACACTGCTTCTCTATATAATGATAAGATTGTTTGCTCTGCTGCCACAGCAGCCGCCTTGACTAAATAAGACACAAAATCCAGTCACTTGTGTTCATTTCCTTTACAACGCGATGTCAGCGTCACAGAGCTGGCCAAGGCTGCTCTCCTTAGGTTCACACCTCATCTGCTCACATAGATCATTCCTGAAAACGGCCTATAGGAGACTTAAGAAGAAAACATTTTGCCTTTGCACAAAGAAGATATGTAAATGAAGGGACATATTATAATTGTCAACTTAACTTTATATTTATTTCCTGTTTCAAATACCAAAGAACCCCATATCTAGTAGAACATAGAAAAATATAATTTACTTTCTGAAACAAGAAATGAGAGGAAATGGCACGAGATAATCAAAACTGGTACCATACTGAAATACTGTCATAATGTTAACATTAGCTTTAATGCTGGTACGGATTATGGATATCTCAGACTTTGTGGAGGAAGGAAAGAATTTAAATACATATAATGTTTTTAAATGTACCTAGTGTGGCACCAAGAGTGTTCTAAGCATTTTGAATTCATTTCTTAAAGAATAATTTCTCTTGAAAATACCTGCCCCCACCTTATTAGATTCTTCCTATCCTATAGAATTCCTTTCTATATGTCAACTTATCTCCTGCTCCCACAAATTCAGGTATTTGCCCTTCTCTATATTTTTAAAAGAGATAAACTATATGAGTCTAATTGCCAAAATAAGTGAGAATAGTAAATTAAAATTATAATCTAATATATCCTTACATTGTGAGTTCACTTTAAGATCCAAATTAGCTGCTAAATGGTTGTGCTTTTTAAAGTGGCTGCTACACAAAGATCCCTTTTCCCTTTTTAGGTACAGTGGAGAGCTATACCAGCTGTTACAGGCAAGTGGAAATACAGTGTAAAGTATTATCTGAAATATTTTGAAGTTCCATTGGCAATTGATTTAGAGTCTTGTAGACTTCATTCCAATTCCTAGAATTCTGGCACCAACACTGCAAAATTCCTATTTTTGGATTCCTTTAGAAAAAATGAAGACAAAAATCAACGAAGTTAAAGAAACGATAAGTGATTGAAAATACTGACAGAGGCTGTCGAAAAATTTAAAATGGAAGCTAGGCCAGACACACAAAGGGTATGGGAACCCACTAACGCACTAGATTGAAACATTTAGATTTGCTGTTAAGTGCAAATTAAAAAAAATAATTTGGGAACCAACACAGAATTCTAAGTGGTTTTTTTCCAAGCAAGGACATTAAAAATAAACTTATCAGTACTATTAACATTGGATCATAAAATTAAAAGAATGCCATCTGAATAAATTGAAGAAATGCAGTTTTGTGAAGAACTCACTATACTGTGCCTGTTGACTAAAAATCAATGAAAACTTCACCACAGAACCAATTGATCCATTAATCACTCACAGTAAGAGAGACCTAGGCTTACTGCAGGAAGGTTTGGCAAAGCCCCAAGAGGCAATATATGCAAATAAGAAGGAAGCATATATCAGTGCACAATGGTGCTGATTCTCCTGCCCTGTCTCCCTTTCTGATAATGGCCCCATTGAGATCCACAAGAGGACCCATTAAGAATGTTTTCTGATAGAGGCAAATTAAAGGAGAGAGAGAAAGAGAGGAGCAAAGGAGGAATAGAATCGAAGGAAGAAACTAATGAAGAACTGAAAACAGAGCATCGAAGATACAGAATGAAGCTTGGTTCCCAAACTTGTCACTACCTTTAACATCCAAGTTCAAAGGATCCTATTATGCAGGTTCCAGAATAACAAACAGAATGAGAAACTGAACACCTGTCCATTCAACAAAATCTGAAGAAATGCCATTCAAGCTTCCAGCATAGCTTCTTAGTGTCCTCGCTATTCCCAGTACCGAGCCAAGCAGATCATTGCTTTTTCCACTTCGTTTAAGGCGGTCATCCAGATAAAGAAAGGAAATATTTAAAACCTCAATAACTAAAATAGTTGTTTTTATTTCTTCATGTCTTTATTAAAATATAAGGCACATATTTTAATACTTTCCCCACCTTTTATTTCATGACATTTGCAGTGCACTTTGTCTTCAGTGTTGTTTTAACTTGTTCTTTTCTCTTTCATATTTATTTTGGTCAAAATATGGAAAAAGCAAAACTATACTCTAAACTAAAGATCTTGCATTACTTATAATTGGTCAAATGTGATATATATTTTAAAAAATATTTTGGCACCTAGTAAGTTTTTTGTGGAAACAATTCCAAAGGAATTTCTTTTTGTTTGCCACAAGTGGGATATCTTTTAACTGTGAATCTCCTTAGCACTTGTTACCCTGTATCAGGGTTCTAACATTTTATATAACATTATAGTGACTCCTGTGCTTCTCTGATGTCCACATTTTACAAGGAGCTATAAGAGGGAAGAGACTGCTTATCATTTATTTCTGTATCTCTGCTCATGGGTATTCATTGTATTGAGTTGACCCTTTCTACAACACTCCGTATTAAATAAGTCATTAAATTCCATTAGGCCAAATCTTCCTTTGCAAACACATGTTCCCCCATTACCACAGCATTAAAAGTTCTTTCTTATTCCCCTGTCATGGCACAGCGCTACGTGGGGATGCTCACAGTAGACCTTCATTAAGTGTCCTCAGCTACCTCAAAACTCCCACATGAAGCTATTTTTATGTGAGAGTACATTCATTAATTTCTCCAGGCTCAGTTAACTTTCAACTCAATAGCAAATACTGTGGATGTCATAGGAACCAAGGGTTTCTCAACTCACTCTTAGACCCTCCTCCAACCATACAGAGTGGAACTGTACAACAATAGGACAAACCGCTCTATTGCACAACTTATCCGACGGCTTTGTTGGACCCCAACTGACTGTTTTTCTTATGTCTTCATTCCTGCTATCTCTATAGGTAATTTTCAGAAACAATACATTATAAAGATTGAACCACTTACATCCAAACAAAGGCCTGGGTTTTTATCTAGATAACTTCATGTGGTATTTCCTGGCATTTACAGAATAATGTTTGTAACAATGTAATTTCATTGTATGATAAACATCAATTTACCATAAAAACAAATGCAAACTTGTCACCATTTTCACCTTGTTTCAGTTGAATTGGCCCCGTTCAGCTAAGCAAGCCTATCTCTTACAGAAACAACAGTTTATAGATAAACTGTGTGAAATGCAGTATGTGTGCGTAGAATTATACTGCCTACTACCATAATTTTATACTGCCACACTGCACATATGGCTTGCAAGCTTACTTTATCTGAATCTTTCTGAATCTATTCTCCATGCTATTAAACTGAGCACATTCTACATTGTTCAGAAGTAATTACACTTTTGTCTAGAGTGTAGGAGAATGGTCTCCCTAAACAATGAAATTCTCGTTATTAGAACTGGCACAATAACTACACTGGTGTTAACAACAGTGTGCATTATACTATCACAATAACTTCTGCTAAGTTTACTGTACAAAGGTAACCAGAAATTTAAAAGCTTATAAAAGCCACCATATAAAAATAGGAATCTTTACCATACCATAATTAAGGTCTTATTCTGTGACTTATTTTTAAATAACACATGCATTTTTTTCTTTTTTAAGTTTTCTGAACAGTACTTCACACATAACATTATACCAGTCACCCATCAAAAATACATTACATGCCCTGGTCAGGTAGCTTGGTGCATAATTATTAAAGAAATCTGGGTCTATATTAGGTTTAATAAAAAAACTTATTGTTTCCTAATGTGTTATAGGATATAAAAAGTATCCTAATGTGTATAGGATACCTGCAACCTTGGTTGCAGGGTCAATTCTGATCAGGGCACACATGTAAGAATCAGCCAATAAATGCATAAGTAAGCGGAACAGCCTCTCTCTCTCTCTCTCTCTCTCGTTCTCTCTGTTTCTCTCTTCCTTCCTCTCTCTCTAAAGCCAACAAAGGAAAATTTTAAAATATATTACTAATAACCATTAGATTAGAAGCAAAATTTACATAAAGGGCATCTCAAGGCACAGCTATCATAGAGCATCAAAATTATTTTAGGTAATTAAAGAATCCCAGGAGTTGAAAGTGAGCCTGAGCAAGTAAAAGCCTTTCTGTAGCACGTGTGCTCTGAATGGATTATTTCAGTGTTTAAGTTTTAATTTCATATGTTGCAGACTTCCAATTGTTATACTTGATTCTCAGCTATATGGCCAACTTCTATAGAATATCAGCTTCAGTAGATGTTTTTTTCTTTTCTCTTCTGATGAACTTCAGAGAGAAACTGATTCTCACTGACTGTTGCTTCATGATGTGACCCTGAAATGCTTAAACACATTAGGATACAGCAAGTTTTTTATTAAACCTAATATAGAACCAGATTTCTTTAATAATTCCAGGAAAATGTTGTCAATATAAACAATAAATAAGGTATTAAAATATAACAACATGTTTCCAAATACAATAGATCTTTACAACTTAAAAAAATACACATAAACATAGCATTTATTTCACATGTAATTCTGCTATCAGTGGAGTGGGCAACTCAAATTATTTTTTAATAACATTATGTTGTTAAAATAAATATCTATATTTTAAAAATCAATCTTGGGAAGCAGCCACTCTACACTTAATACAAAGCCATTCAATCAACTCAAGAGAGACTTCAGGGTCAAAAAGGGAGTTTGGCTGAGACAAGAGTCTGATCTTTGTGGGAGGGAAAAAAAGCAACTGATAATTCAGTAACCACAGGTGGTCAAGACCTTCATTTCACATCACATTTGACATGAGAACAACCACCTCACCAACAGAAGTAGCATGACAGAGGATAAGCACCCAAATGGCTACCCCAGAGTCCCTGGGCTGTCTCTAACGCCCTACTTGATTTTTCTTCTGACTTACTCTCTCTGGTCCTCATAAATAATCATGCTGATTGCCATGGGGACATGTCCAGAATAGTTCTTCACATCATGAAGTAAATCCATCTACATCATATCTACTATTAAAAATGAGCCAGGAGTTAGTGAGTCTTGCTTGTCTCTGAAACTCTGAAGTGACAGCCTCCAACCGCACGTTAAAAAACAGAAGTGGAGCAAGATCAGGCCTTCAGTAAAAACAAAACTGAGGGCTGCTTTTCCATTCATGTCAGAGTCAGACTTGCCAACCTTACCTTCTACCTTTTGAAGACAATGTGAGAATAAGATTTGCTGTTAATTGCTTGGCAAGATTGTAAGCACTTCACGGAAGGAAGCAACATTCTTTTTCATATTTACACCTATCTGCATCTCAATCTTCTATTGATTAAAAGTCTGACAGTACTTTATAAATACATGTGTATAATCTGCTTAATACAGTTCATCTATAGTGTACTCCGAATAGTAGTAAAACCTTCCAAGAATAGAAGGAGCCTGAACACTCATATCAGTTACAGCTCTTTTGGAGTGGCTCTTGGTTAGGACCTTAGTTTATTTCTCGAAAATACTAAGGTAACAAACACAAGTTCAGAAAGGAAGAATTGAATCCTTAGGTGACCCAACTACAAATGCTAGTGCCTGCATACCATGAATATGAACAAAGGATCTGGACTCTAATTCCTCAAAGCTTTTATATGACAACAGTTATGAAGTATATAGAACTTATATCTCAGGAAATACTTTCCAACTTAAACTTTATGTTGAAAGTGTGTCTCTATAAGCCATCATTACAAAGATTACTCATCAGTTTTACTTTGTCTCTAAACTATGTGGGAAATAAAAATGTAGACCTCTCAATATCTTTCTTTTTTATTTAAGAATATGGCATGAATGTCACATATAAGTTGGCAATGAAATCTAGAAAGCTGTTTTTTTCCCCAAATTGAACTCTATGATACAAAAGCCATGAAACATTCTATTGTTTTCAAAGATATTGAATGGGCAAAGTATATAAAATGTATTTTTCTACTGAAATAAAAGGACAGATTATGTGAATATGACAATTATCTAGTATCTAGACAGAAATATAAAGTGTTTGTGTTAAGTAACAATTCTATAAAGATACTCAATCATTTTGATAAATGGGTAAAATGTCTTAATAAGCTTAACAGTTGAATATATCATAGCTATTATAATACACTTTCTGCTTTTGGAATATACTACGTTAGTAGATTCTTTTTGAGTCTTAAAATTTATAGAAAATCAGCATGTTCACCAGGAAAAGGGTCTTAACAACTTTGCCCAAAACATATATTTAATCATCCATATAAACTCTGCCATTTAATCAGCAATCATAAATTAATTATCTATTATATTCTAGATATCAGAAATACAAATATATATGGCTATGCCTTTAAGAAGTGCATGGAAAAGTAGACATGTAAACACACAAATTATAATATAGGCCATTGGAAAAGTTATAAACAAGTGCCAAAGATAAAAGAATTACGTAGCAACCATCCCACCTTGGGAGGTCAGTGCAAATATCTAAGAAGAAGCAATTGCTGAGCGTAGTCTTCTATGAGATACACAATGCACTGGGAAGGTAAAACATGAAAAGAGAGAGATTCTCCAGGTAGAACAGATAAAGCTGTGTCATTAGAGGTCACTTGGTATGTTTATGAATACTTTTCAAATGTCCGGCATGACTGCAGCATTGGTCCCACGGCAGGATGTGGCAAGAGAGGACAGGAAAGCCGTAATTCAATGCTAGTCTGTATAGGATTGTATGCTATGATGAAGGGTTTTACACTCAATCCTATAAGCACCAAGGACACAGTAGATTCCAAAGTGGGGTAAATAAGCTAACTCATTTCTCAGGGAAACAAGTCTTTTGGAAGTTGAAGGAAAGACTGGAAAGAAAAGAAGCTGAAAACTTGAGATGACATAGGAGACTCTTCCAACTGCCTACTCAAGAGACGAAAAGCTGGTGGAATCAAGAAACATTTGAGGGAGAAACAAATTTAGAAACCAATTAGACATACAGTAAGAGAAAACTGTCAGTTGTGATGTCAGTAAAATGAAGTTAAATCATTTGTATTCAAACTGTTTTAACTTCTAGAACAGCAGATCTTAACCTATTTGGGTTACAGATCTACTTGAAAATCTGATGAACACCATATTCCTACTCACACATGTACACACACAGAATTCTCCCTTCATTTTCAGATCCATACACCCGGGTTAAAAACTTCTCCTCTAGAGAACGTTGTTTGAGGAAAGGAGTTGTGTCTGATTTGAATCGATTTCCATAGTACTCAACAAAAAACTTGGTACAAAGCAGGCAGTTTGCAGTTTTATTTAGTTAAACTGAAGTTTCCATTACAAATTGAATGGTTCCATGGTCACTGCATCCTGCATCGCAGAATTCCCTCCTACCAACTACAGTATGTAATTTAATATGCTTTTCTTATACCCATCCTTGACTATCCTTAAAATAATCTTGTCTTTAATAACCTTTGTGGTTTTCTTCTAATCATAACTATTTATATCCACTCCTTCAAACTTGCCTTTATGTTTACAGTAGGATCTGAAGAAAACCAAACCAAGAAGCACGCTCAATAGGGCATTCCCTGAGGAAACGCAAGGGTGAACACATCGAGAGGAAAAAGGCATGAGCAGTGAGGCAATGTCAAGTGAAGAGTCCGACATCTCCTCCCTGGTGAACTGTGCACTAGCATCTTCTCGCTTTCTTTTCCCAGTTTCTCCTCTGTGAGAGGAGGCAAAAGGTTATGTCGTTGCACACAACTAACATAAACTCACGGTAGAGGGAGAAGGGGGAGATTATAGACAGTATGATTTAACTTGCCAAATAAAATATGCCTGTGCTCTTGGGAAGAGCTTATAATGTATGCAAGCATGGACTCTAACACTAGAGTCCTGCCTGGGTAAAACCTTGCTTTTCCCACTTATTAACTATGACCTGGAACAAGCTATTGAACCTCCTTGTGCCTCAGCTCCTTCCCATGTAAAATGGGATCACTAGTAACACCTCAATGAAATACTATGATGATTCCAGGAGTTAATATTTGTAATGTGCTTAAAGTCTATATAAGTGCTATGTAACTGTTATCTAAAACATTAGTCTTGGTAGAAAAGGCTTGCATATAGTTAAATGCTCATAGAAATTTTTATCTATAAGGCTTAAAATGTTGAATGAGAGTATTTAAATCTAATATGACCACCAAAGTTTAGTATCTATTTCACAACTATTAGAAGACATCTGATTCTCCCTGTTGATTTAACTCCACGTGTATTTAGGCAATAACATCAACAAGTGGGCATATCTCAGTACTACGCACATTTATGATGCATAATAATTTCCTCAGAGAAAGCAAAAAAAAAAGTACTTCACAGATTCAGAGCTGTCTTTAAAGATACGAGAACGTGTGCTGAAACATTTTTGCTTGTTGTGATCTGGTTCACATTAATGGCATTGTCATTCCTGAAGGTGAAGAGGAGGAGAGGTTGCAAAAATGTGACATCTACCCTAGCAGCCATGTGGAAAGGCAAGGGTGGCTCTGCTGGCAGCTAAGTGCACTGCTACCTTGCCAACAAGTAGATTCCATCTATTTGTGTTCCTCAGACGGGCCTAAACGCCTTATTTGTGTGTCTGCTGTCTAAGCTTCAGCCAAAGATGCAATGCTGCCTTCTTTCTTCTCATCTGTGAAACCACAGTTTCCCAGTGATCCAGATCCCAGGATGAGAAGCCAGATAAATTATTCTGAGTTTCAAATTCTGGAATAGAATACACCAGGGAATTACTGAATGATCAAAACAACAGCATGAATGGGGCTGAATTAGAAATGATAGTGTAGTCACATTAAAAACTATAGTTTCTATGAAACATATACTTCTATAACATTGCCAGCTCTTTAAGGAATACTGGAGCCCAATCTGGGCAAAGAAAAAAAAATGAAAAAAAAAAAGATTTATTATGGTGCACATCTTCAAAGTATTTGTACCTCTCTCTGAAAGAGGCTTTATTAGAAATGGTATGACATCTAACTTTTCTGATGACCAATTTTAAATATGTTACCCTAAAATCATTCTTATATTTCCATGTTTTTTCCTCAAATTAAATCATAAGTACCTCAAAAGCAGAATTCTTGAAAAACAAAAGATAGCATACCTTTTACTACCTACTGAAATCAATTTACTTATAAAGAATTCTAGGATGGTAGGAGTGAATCCTGTGTATGGCCATTAAAGAAATGATCATTGTAAAGCAAAGGACTGAAGCCAAACTATTATTAGAAGACTAGACTGGTCAAAAAGTGAGTGTAGGCACAATAGTCCACAAGAAACCTACCATTGTATTGTGCTGAGAAGTGGGAGTCCTATGGCCACAAGTCTCTTGCGTCAGCAGAGAAACTGGCTGAAATTCCTCAGAGTGAGGCTTGTTGGGAAAACTCACATGCAAGGGAAGGTGAAAGGCTGGGAGCCCGTCACTCTCCTCTTCTTCCACTTTCTGTCTGCTTGTCACCATGGCTACCTCTCCATCTGCTTCCCCATACGGAGAGGCTGGTCGCTTGGAAGACATCCTGGAAGGAACAAAAGAGGAGAAAATAATGAAACCTCCACATAAATCCTTAATGCCGTCATTGTGTGGTTAGGGGCCATTGTAACAGAAATGCCTTTCTGGGCTGGCAGAGAGCAGGAAACCATCCAAATACCACTGCAAAGCACACACAGTCAGAAACAATGGCCAAGCAGGTAGCAACAGAACAGTGCTTGTTTGTTGGGAGAATAATACACTAATATAGCACTCTCTTGTATTCTGGCTCCTTAAACAAGAGAATTCACCTAAGAATACTGCATAATGAAAGACCATTCTGTTTTAAAGAAAAGAAAAATACCCATCTAGTTTTACACTTTGATAGTCTTTATTGAAAACAGAACATCTATGAACAGCAAATACAGTTGGGAGTTAAAAGAAGGGAAATAACTAAAATGTGTTTCATCAAAACTAGACAAAATAAATAAATGATTGTCGTTATAAAAATTTGCATTTAATTTAAAGTAAGATTATTGTGAAATACAGGTACTGGTTATATGTAAACCTCAGAACACATGCTAGACAAAGAAGTTTGATATTTGTTTAAAGCTTAAGAATTGAATAATTTTTATAATTACTGTAAATCTTGAAACATTTGAGAATTTTTCTTCCCTCAAATTCTAAATCACTCAATTGAAGCATTTAGTTCTAATATCAAACTTGCAGAATAGTATTAAGAGGTGAGAAAATTAAAATATTTCAATATTATTTCCACAATTCTATGACAGATTTAGATATGACACCAGACTTTTCTCCTCAGATACCCAAGTAAAAGAAAAAAAAACAATCAAATAAAAATGTTTTGTTTGCATAAGCTAATATCTATATGGCAATGCAGTTAGAAAATGGAGCAAAGTTAAATATTTTTTGTAATTACATCTGATTGAGAATACAATCAGAAGTAAAAATATGGGGTAAATATTTTAAAATAGAAATCCCTTTTCTCTCATTAAAAGTTTTACAGACATGTATATAGTTAAAATTTTTAATAAAAAGTAAACTCTTCTGTTCACAACTTGGTCTGACCTTGAAAAATCTATGTTTTGTTCAACAAACAGAGTGTCAACAGAATCATCTATTCGTATCCCGAAGAGTGGGGCAGGAGGCCCGGTATTAAATAACTGTAGTATCACTTCATATATTTCACTGGGTTTTGCGTTTTAAATATAGTACCAAAAAAAGAGATGTCTCTAATCTTTCTTGAATAATAGTATTCTTAGTATTAGAAGTTTCAAAAGAGAAGTATTGGAGTACTGAAGACATTCTATTAAGAAATAATAGGACTGTAGAAAAAAATAGGAGCTCTGGAAGCAGACAAACACGGATTAAAAAACCCCGCTACTTAGAAACAGCGAGACTATCTCCATTTGCTCACCTTTAAAGTGAGATGTGATACCTACTTATAAAGCTTTTTGAGAATGAACTGTGCACCATCTGAAAACAACTTGTAGACCATTTATCATGGAGTAGATGCTCAATAAACAGTAGCTGTTGTCTACTTTAACACACATTCTAAAACTGCAGTATGACACACAGCCTCATCCAAAAACAAAACCACAGAACTCCAAAATTAGGAAAGCAGATCGCCTTCGAGGACTTAAACTATAAAGTCAACATTAAATACAAAGGCTCCTAATGGAGAAATGGTCCATGGCCAGTCAGACTGGACAGTAAGCTGACCAAAGGTACAGGCAAATGTTAAAGAAGATATGTTAACAGTAGGGATCTTGAACCGTTGACGAACAGAGAAAGAAAAGGAAATATTGGTGGCTACCATGTAAGCAATGCCTGATGAAGTAGACTGACCCAACACATTTCGGGTATCCTTAACTATTTCTAATCTCATCATGAAGGTTTACTTCAAGTACATTCAAGTATGGAGAAAAGAAGTTAGGGGCTGGAGTTAACAGAATTAGAATAATCTTAGTCTCATGGGCAACACCAAATTGATAATGTTAAATTATACATACTAACTCTGAACACCAGGGGTATTTAACCTCCGCTGTCCTGATCCCATGCTCTCCAAGCAAACTTCTGATTCCCATATTGAAAAAAAATGAGCTGACAGAATAGATTGAAAATACTTTAAGGTCTTTGTGATTTCTAAGAATAAATCAATAAAGGAACTTTTAATTATTTCTTGATTTCAGATGCAGCATGACTTCAAGGAGATTCCACATTTTGTGCTGGCGTTATCATTCTTGCCGGAGTTACCAAGTTGGTATTCTGGTGTCTGCCTCAGTCTTATGCACAGTCTCCTACTGCCTGAAAACTCCAGGCTATCAGCAAGAGCCAGTCTCCAGGTGACCAAAGCAGAAAGCTGGGTCATCTGGCCTTTTCTAAGTTAACACACAATTCTACAACTTTCAGAAGGCATGGCCATTTTGCTGGCTTTTACATTATAAATGTAATAAATTATTCATAATAAAGACAATTATCCATAATATAATTATGAAAAGTGAAAGTCCAAAAGTGGTCATTAGGCAGACAAATATCACTACTCTTCTCAAAAATTGTAGTCATTTCAATATCTAAATTATCTTTATATACAACTGGATAAACATTCTATATAAATATTTATACCTATATAAATACACATAAAGTTTTATATAAGTAAATATTTCTATGAAGCAAAAATTACAAAGTCCAAAACACTGAAAATGATGAAGTTATGGTACTAAAAGGCAACTGATACTGAAATATGACGTATTTCATATTTATTTTAATTATATTTTCAGAGGCATATAATTTCTTAATGTGTTGAACTTAAGAGTATTTTTATGCAATTCAGGTAAAAGATTCCTTAAAGATTTTTTAAATCAATACAATAAAATGACCATAGTCATAGTTAAATAATAGACTACTAATTAAAAAAAATAAAATATTTAACAAATTATGTACTGAGATATCAATTTGCACTGCTTCTAGACATATTGACAACAAAATTACCAATAACTTTAGATTCTTAAATTTTTGTTCATCTACTAATGAGTTTCATCTTGTCCAAAGAAAAGCCTCATTCATTTCTAAAAGCATTAAGAGAGCACTGCAGATTTCCGTGTATTTTCTATCTGGGATGTGTAGGGTTCCAATTCCTGCAGCTTAAGCTAAAGGGATGTGATGCAGTGAAAGGGCACCTGGAAATAATCTAAGGATCTAGTTTGGGGTATGCTCTTATGCATTAATTCAGAGATGGCTATTGTTATAACTGTAGTAGATGCTAGACTTATCAATGAACAAAACTCAGACTTCAAAGAAACTGACATTAGGTAGATAAATATAATCCAGTATGAAACGAACTAGTGGAGCTAAAATGACAAGAGTAATCTTTAACTAAGTTTTGTGCGTGGACAAGAAAATCTTGAAAGAACTCTTGTTTAATTCCAGGGCAAAAGAGAATTTCAAATTATTAATAATTTATTGATCACTGCCTATGAATAAGATGTTTATCTACTGAGAATTAAAACATGTAGTTCAGGCTCTCACCTTTAACAAGTTTATGAACCCGTTGACAAGATTTTAAATAAAAGGAAAAAAATAATAAGAGGCAGTTCTAAGATGGTAAGACAGGTAAGATGACATTGCAGCCTATAACCTGAGGGTTTCCTGAAGGCTCGGGCTTCCTAGAATGCTTCAGGGAATGGTTGACCAGTTTGGGTTTTGAGGAAAGAGAGGACAAATTGGAAACTTTGAGATAAATGAAGAGGGAATTTCATGTAGGAAGTAACGAAAAAAAGCAAAGATGCAGAGAGCATTTTAGAAAGCATGATATAAATTTGTTTCCAGTTTACTTTAAAAAGGGGGAAATTGAGAAATATGGACAAAATTCCATCTCTAGTGCAACATTCTGACAGTTGCTAAGTTACCTACCTACATGGTATAGATAAGAAATGGCCTCCCGTGTAAGGGGTAACTTGCTTTTATAAGGAGCTGCTTTTCCTTTACTTGTCCCTGTAGCAATCTGCATAATCGGGCTACTCTAGTCCATATGTGAAAGTAATTTTAAAACCACTGGGGTCCTCTGCTGTTGGCTACAGGCTCTCTGTATGCAGAGTAGTCGCTCTCTGACCAGGATGTGCCCAACTGTATTTAGACATGAGTAGCAAACTGAGGGGTAGGGTAAAGGGTGTGGGGCTGCAACAGAAAACCAAACCGGTGGTTTTCAACCTTGGCTACACATTGGACTTATATGGAGATGTTTAAAAAACAGTCGCTTGGGTCAGACTCCTTGACATTCTGTTATTATTGGTCTTCAAGTGCATGTAGGGTTATCAGAATCTTTTAAAGTTTCAGGTCTTTCTAATGCACAGTCAAGTGTGCAAATCATTTGCCTTAGTCGGAATAACGTCCCTCACCCAAGATGCCCTGAAACCTGTGAATATGTTACCTTGCAAGGCAAAAAGAGGCTTTTTGCAGATGTGATCAGTTTAAGGATCTTGCGAGGAGGAGATTACTCTGGATATTCTGGGTGGGCCCACAGCAACCACAGAGGTATTTTCAAGAGGGCAAAGCAGGAGGGTCATAGTTAGAGACACGGAAAGATACTGAGAGGCTTGCTGTGAAAATAGATGGTGGGGCCATTCACCAAAGGCTGCAGGTGGCCTCCAGAAGCTAGAAAAGGCAATGAAACAGATTCTTTCCTAGAGCCTCTGGGAATGAGCCCTGCCAACACCTTGATTGTAAGACTTCTGAGCTGAACTATTTGTATTGTCAAAGCCATTAGACTTGTGACAGCTTGTTACAACAGCACCAGGAAATGAATACACCACTCACTCAAAGGTAACTCTTTCAAGGTTGGTATTTTTTTCCAACCTGAAATCCTTCTACCTCAGATACGCACTTGCCTGTTCCTCACTGTATTTAGCTTTCTCGCCAACATCATTTCCCAGCAAGGCCTCCCACGCTTATTCCCCTGAACCAGCACCTCCTCCCTCTATTGCTCTGTACTCTCTGCTTTGTTCACAGCACTTACCATCACCTGGAAGTCTTCATATTTATTTCTTTGTTTACTATCTGTCTCTACCACTATAAGATACAAGAGGGTAGATTTCATTTTTGTTCATAGCTACTTACCCAGCACTTAGAATCATTTCTGAAAAGAGTAATGCTGAAATAAATATCTGCTACATGACAGTTACTACATAAAACCAGCAACTCCCTCACTATTCTCCACGACTAGGGGTAAGATCTGGTCTTACAGGACAAGTATAGATAGTGTTTTCATATTGTTAGAAAAAAAGGAAATGTAGCTCAGCGATTCCATAGCCTTTTTAAAAAAGGCTATTCCATGGAAGTGAATTGGTAAACTGTATTTAATTATATTTTAAGGTATTATAAAAATCTTATAGTTCTTTCTAAAGTGGTAAAAGACTATAAAAGTGAAGTAACTGTAAAAATGCACCATAATTAATTATTAATAGACTTATTATTGAGGAGTCATCTACTATTACTTTAAACTTAAATCTATCTGCTTAGGATATGTTCCTTGCTCTAATTATTTTGGAAAGTGACAGGCACAAAGCCTAAGAATTGGTATACAAAACAGACATAAAATGGAAGACTCAGAAGAATAATTGCTTTGGTTTTTTATAAGTTTATTTTTAAAGTTTCTTTCTTTCTCTAGTTTTTTAAAAAACTTTAACTGGTTAATTCAGAGATAAAATACTAGCAAGCAGTGCCTTCTACTGGTTATTCTTTTGGCATGTTAATATTTCTTTTAATGTTTGTAGTTTTGTATAAAAAATTGGGAAAAAATTATAAAGAACAAACTCAAATTCTCGGTGTTCTACAAAGTGAGTGTGGAGACTGAAGTCACCGCAGTCAAAGTGACTTGGCCCCACCTCAAGCTACACCAACTCTGTTTATTGCCAACAAAAAATTGAACCTGACTGTAACCTGTGACATTTATTCAATAGCTTGTTTTTCCTTCTCTACTTATTAGTATATACAGTATCTAAAATTAAAGACAAGTACTTGGAAAGCAAGAATGTTATATTTTAATTTCTTAAATTTACCATGCCACTTAAAATGTCTTGCATTTAATAAGATTTTAGTAAGTACAGGTCTGTTTTTTACCACTTCACCTGGTCTTTCTAAGATTAATGCTAAGTTTATAACTGACTATGTGATACAGGTCTTTCCCATTGCTCTATATTTTTTCCCTAAATAGTGTAATTCTCTGTGCTGAATGAGATACAATTAATTATATGGCAGCACAATTCCTAGCACATGGTTGGCCATTCACCGTACTTTTCTATAAATAAATGAATTGAGTTGAATGAGTGTTTACTTTGTGCTAGGCAAATTACCTTTGTGTCATGAGGAAACAGACAATTTAGATATGAAGGCCCTTCTGCTTCGCCCTTACAGCAGGACAGTTTAGATGAAAATAGATCGAAATTTACCCACTCATCCATTCACGCATTAATGGAAAATAAATAATGAAAGAAAATTTACTGAAAGACTACCTTGTGTCTTTAAATAGCACCGTAATTATGAAATCAATAAACAGTATTTTAAGGTAAATTATTTTTTATAAATATTAGTACTATAATAGACGCCATCTTGCTGAAATAGTAAGAGAATACTACAAGTTATGAGAATTCAACAGGGTGCTAAAAGATGGATTAGATGTCAATAGAGAGAGAAGAGGAGAAAATTACAGAGAGGAGAAATGACAACAGCAAATAAAAAAATATATAGAAAGCTATGGGTTAGTGAGGAGGATAGTTTTCTTAAAGCAGTAGATTCTCGGACGAGTAAATGCAACTAAGAATGAAAGGTAGTGAGCATGTGACCATGCTTTTTGTTCAATCCTATCTATCAGGTGTGAATGTCTAAACAAAGTTAGAAATGGGTACTAAAGGCAGTAGGGAATTGGTGACAGTTTGTGAGTCACGTAATAATATAATCAAACTTGTATTTTAGAAAGAAAATTTCTTAGAAATTAGTAGATGATAGAAGGTTTAGGGAGAGAAGCGTAGATGGAGAACAATGTGGTGAGATATTTCAAAGAGATGACTTGAATGTATAATTTAGAGAATACGGCTACGTAGATAAACATATGCATTAGAAAGAAAGACTAATTTGTAGGGGAATAAGAAATTCAGTTTAGAAGTAAGTCTTCGTTGAATGCAGGATTAAAAAAAAGAAATCGCGCATGATCAGAAAGTGCAGGACTTCCATGGAAGGAACCAAGGCTATGAAGTCTTTCATACGGGAGTAGAGAGCTAACCTATAACTGACATGATTTCTCATTGACTTGTCCCATAATGCTCCAGGTCAGTGTTTTTATTCTTAAAAGAGAAAACTGAGTCATAAAGTGGTTAAATACCTTTCATCATTACAGTACTTGGTCTTAGCACTATCATAGATAGCAATTAAGAGCAGAACTGTCTCTCCCAGGGAAAAATAAGTAGAAAATAAAGCAGAGGAGAGAATAATCTGAATCTCGCAGTTCATCCTAGTTTGGGAGACCAGTGTATAAAAAGGATTGAGCAAACAAGACAGATAAAGAGAAATCAAAGTGATAAGTGAAGCAGCTTAATTATTCTCTAAACAATTCTAGAAAAGTAAACATTTTGAGTATGAACTTTTAAAATGCTGGATCATGGCATTTATGTAATTTATAACTCATTATTTGCTCTCCTAAATACTTGTTTTTAAGGGGTACTTTCTTATTTTAAATTTTAAAGCATAATGGAAAACTTTAAAAATGAATATGGGATATTACAAAATAAATAAAAAACTGGCAATCTTTCACATGAAAAGATTATACTGTTTTTCTAGAATTATGTGTCTCAAGTTTTTCTAGCAGTGGGACCATTTCCTCAGGACATTTATATTTACTTGTCTGGTTAATGTTGACGGGAGAAGGTTAATCAAGACAAGGAATGGAATGCTACTGCTTATCAAAGATATTCTCACAATAGAATGTTATCTGTCCAATATGGAACATCAAGGAAGACATTTAGCATAAATGAACAGGTTTTGATTCAAATGAATGAAACAACCAATACTCCTATGTCATTTATTAACATAGAATAATGCAAACTCAGCATATCATTTTATGAAAGAATAAATGAACTTCATTACCTTTAACTATGAATTTCAATTGTTATTCATATCTTATAGTTTGTTATTTTTCTTTATAACATGTTTTGACTATCTTCATTTTCCTACAAGTTCAGAGACAGCTTTGTGTTCACCCTGCGAACACTCCATGTATATTTTATAACCAAATCTGTCATATATAATGTTCAGAAGCTTTTTAAATAGAAAATTGATTTGTGGTCTTAACATTTTTCTTCTCTTTTCTCTAAATCCTCTTTGCCATCAATTTCTGATATAGAATATGCCAATCTCTATACTTCTCTCCCTGTTGCTTCCCACATACAATGACTTCATTCATTATACCATTATTCAGAGGCATCAACAAGTTCATCAGATCCTGGAATGTATGATAAATGGAAGTAGAAACACAGATTTCATATAAATACAAAAACACACAACAGAGAATAATAAATAAGACTAGACTCCCTTTTAAAACTTACTATACTTTTCACCAGAGTAGACCCTTATTTCAGCGAGTATTTATAAACAAAACTTACCATAACACTGAAGTCTAAAAATAGAAGTAATTTTTGAGCTATAGCTACTTAGGAAGAAATTTGTTCTTTTGTCCTCAAATACAACATGAATTTAGATTAAAAAATGTAATAAATATTAAAAAGGTTTAAACCGTATTTAAAACTATGTTTATTAAAAATGTAGTCACTGAGAGTTTTGCCAAAGCTGTTCCTTGTGTGTTACCTTGTGTTTATCATATGTTTTTAGATTTTGAGATGTTCTCTGCAATGAAGTCATATAGTTCATCACTTTTCCTTTTCTCTGAGAAGAATAGCATCACTTTTAACTTGTACACCACCTGTTTGCCCTTCTATTTGCTCGCATCTCTGGCTTTCCCCAAACTAGTTCAAACAATCCAAGAGTCAGAAAATAGAGGGAAGACTTAAGAAGAAGAAAAAATAAAGAGGTACAGATTCTTCACAGAATGTGTAGAAATTAAAAGAAAAGAAGCAGAAGTTAAAGAGTGATAAGGAATGAATCAAAAAGAAAATTTAATTCTTGTCAGTACCTGAAAGAAATAAGTGCTTCTTTATTAGTTGGAAACAGCATAAGCATATGCTGTTTGAACAACATAACTGAAGTATGCAATAGAATTAACTTTATGGTGTCCATTTGTTTTTGTTTTCTAATCAAGGGAGACAAATACCAAAGGTAAGCATGTACAAATAGTTTATGATAGTGAAATTCCGTCTTATAATGATTCAGAATTCAAAGTTGTATTTCTTTTCTACTTTCTTCTCTTATTGTTTTACTAATAATTGTAAGTTGTTAATAACTTATTCCAGTGTTAAAGCATGTGTTAGTGGATGAAGACCCACAAAACTCTTATAAATAACAAGATTATTTTATATGAGTAACCTCATAGCTGGGCTCTAAAGCCCAAACTTACCTAAATGAATGTATCTGCCAGCTAAAAATTCTGATGTTTATGTTATATTGTATTATTTAAAAATTAATCCACACTTGCTAAAGGCTTAAGTCAATAATATGCTTGATATATATAAAGATATAAAGACTATTAAATTTAATTACACTCATCCCATAATATTCTACTTAGAAAATGTAGAATTAATTATGAGTCTGACAAGCTGAAGGCAAACTAGTATGTGAACTTTCATAACTGGTGAATACAAAGTCACTTTTATAAAAAGGAGAGCTATTAAGTGTTTTTCACAGAATTCTAGATTATTTTGAAAAAATTATCAAAAATTTTCTAATGATTTGCAATATAAGGCAATGGCAATTAGCAGTTTCTACTTAAAAAATAATCCAATTTTATTTGACTCACTTAATAATTGTTATAATTTTATTTCCTTATCTCAAACACTTACATATGGATTATTAAATATTTGATTACACAATCTTTTTAATCACCAAGTACACTAACTTCAATCAAATCTATAGAAAACAAATATAAAGACTTTTAAATATAGAAGAGAAATTTCTTTTAAGTTATAAATAAATGACAAAATGCATATGTTTAGGAGAAAAAATAAAAATTGTAAAATACCAATTTGCTGAAAATTGTTTAATCCATGTATTGTTATAGATTTGTCACTAATCAGAAACAAACAAAATAATATTTAACCTTGAGCCATCTACAGGTTAAAAAACATCAAAGTCCTTTTGTTCTGATTATTTATAAATTACTTTGAATGATCTATCATTAAGATTTGTGGTTCTAAAAACTCGTAATTATAGTTAGAGAAGGTATACTTTTTAAGGACATAAAAAGCTTTTTCCATTTGAGCATGGGTTTGCCTTTCTGACAGCTCTAAGTCCACAGGATGTGGAGGGATGATTTAAATTTTACATCAAAATTGTGACTGCACTGGATTTTTTTCTCCTTTCTCAAGGGAGGCATTGTTCTTGCCTTTCCATAACCAGGCATGACAGCGCCAGACTGGAGTCATACGGCTGGTCTCTGAGTCAGCGTGAAAGTGCTCACCTCCTGAGTTTCCCCAGATGCTCGGCTCCTTGTAAGTCTGAAAGCTGAGCACTGAGTAGCCACAGACTCCAGTCCTGGGACAGAGAGAGAATCGGAGGGGAAAATCTAGAAATCAGCAAAAACTGTGTCTTCCAGTGCATGCTGTACAACTCTATCAATAGCAATAAGAAGAAACAACCACAACAAAAACCCATACATTTAATAGGAGTACCATTTATCTAGACTGCAACTTGGGACACTTTTTTTTAACAATTATGTGCTTCTGAGTTAAAGAAATAAAGTGAAAAAATCAGAAGCCTTTTGGATGTTTCTCAGACATGTGGTTGCCACATGCATAAATTTCAGGTTAAAGACAACTGGATAGAGCAGTGAAAGAATATGTATGAAATGCATATCAATTCTCAAGATCTCTACAAAGGTGATTTTTAAGAACTGTCTGCAGAATCCCTGCAAAGGAATAATCGTTACTGTTGTCTATCAGAACAATTGCTAGCAAATCAGGGATTCAGTTTCTGTTGTTTTATCCTTGAATGAATCTTGCAGGGAAATTTGAGCGTGCCCCTGTCTTGTGTATATGTGTAATCCTGTGTGCATGTATGTCTGTGTGTGGGTGTGAGAGAAAGAGAAGGGGAAGGAGGAGGGTGAGCAGGAGCAGGAGGAGGAAGGCAGAGAAGACTTCTACTGCATAATAATATGTTAATGGGAATTAAGACTCTCTTTCTATACAACCTTGTTATTAAGAACTGGACATCACCATTTTAATTTAATCCTAATCATATACTAACATTTTTTATTTACAATAAAATTTAAACTGGTTGGAAGTTTTCAGTATTTTCAAGGAAAAAATAAAGAAGTAGAAACAAACTTTTTTTCAAGTTTTTAACCCATACATAACATAAAAGAAAACAACCCAAAGGAAATGTAATATGTAACTATTACTATCATAGTGAGTAATATTACCCTGTAACTTTCGCTTTCTAAAATAATGCCAGTTATTTTTCCATGTTATCTTCATGAGGACATGTGCATATCTACATATGTTCACATGTTCACACACATATAATAACCTATAAAAACAGTTCACCAGTTTCTTCATATTTATAGTGAAAGAATATACATGTTCATTCAAACATCACTGGTCAAGTGAGGTGCATATGCAAGAAAATAAACAATTTTTAAGCAGGAAAGAATATCTATTTAGGTTTAATGATATTGACCCCTTTGTAAAAATATAATTCCACTGATTTTAATGACTCTGTCATTTTGACTCTCCCAGGAGAGTCTCCCTTTGGCAGAACTGCAAACAGCGTCCTTTGGAAAATTTTATTTTCCAAATTACCTTTAAGTACTTATTTTGAGGCTCCTTCCCTATCTCCTTATCTGAGCATCCTCTGAAAAGCCCACCCCCACCCTGCCCTCTCTCCCTTCTCACATTACTGGCTAAGTCTAAATAAATAGCAAATTGTTCCATAATCAAAAGTGACTTATTCTTAGCATGGTGTATGCCTTGAAATAAAATCTGTGGCATGTTTAATTTATTTAGGATCTAATAACGATGACAAAAATAATTAAGTAACCAGTCTCGTTTTAATTTCTTTTGTTTTCAAAGGTCATTGTGAAATCAAGCAAGTTAAGCCTTCAAAAGCAAACCTCTAGGGAATGGTGTGCTGTTTTTTTCCCCTAGCAGAAATGGGAAAGGAGGCTCACAACTAAAAGAAATACTGAACATCAATGTCAGATTTGTTGAGAATGACTAAGTAGTTCAACGAAGAAAAATATTATGACCCCCTACCCTTTCTGGAATCAAAATAACCCTGGCAAGGAAAAGTTTACGCTTTGCAAAATTCAGGCCAAAGTTAGGGGACTCACTCTTCCTTTTCAGCCCCATACACACTTGGGTCCAGTCTGTTTCTACAACAGCTGTTGAAATATGAACAAAGTAAAAAATATTTACGTTATATTCAAAATAGACTTCAAAGAACATATATACTGTGCACAAATCTTTCCTAGGACAAGAGCTTCTGATGTGCGAGTTAGGCATACTAGGCAAAGACACATTTCTGAACTTCCTGGCAAAATGAAGAATTTGCCATTATAATCACGAAAAGTCCAAGAGTAAGGGTGCAGTGCCAAAGACGATGAGCATCTATCAACCAAACTCCAAAACAGCGGGATGCAGCCTGGGTCGATGTTATGAGAATGCTGAGCCTCTTCATTGGTTCCTTTCATGCCAAAGCTTCTTTGCTTGGATGAATATGAATTAAATCCATAAGCTTTCTTATTTTTCTAGCTTGACCTCTAAACTCATTTTACGTCTTAACTGTTTATCTTCTTCCCCCATTAATCTTTCTGGTTTTAGCACATTCCCTGTTGTTTTTAAGGGGGGAAAAACCTTTAAAAGTATGGTTCATGCTGCCACTGTGGACACGTTAGGAATGTTAGATCTTTTCTATAAATGGGTACAAACTATCTACTAGTGACTTAAAGGCCATCAGTTTCCTGCCTGTGAAATAAAAATTCAATGATATTGCATAACCTGTAGAGAAAAAAATCAAACCCTTATGAAGGTATAACACATATAAAAGCACAAAATGATCTCAGTGCAAGGTTCACACTGGAGTTCGAACAGTGCTAACAGTAATGTCACCATCAAATTTCCATTAAAAATGTGTTTAAGTATGTCACATGGATAAACTTTTTTTAAACAAATACTTTTCCTATTTGCTTTCTCTTTTCAAACAGCTCTATGGCTAAGCACACACAATGTAGATATTGCTTGAGATACTATATCACTACAATAGAAATGTCTAATTTATTGTAATTTTAATCAGTGATATAACTGAGTTCTTTCCTGTTCTGTTCATTAAAATATAGCTGATAAGAAATTTTACTGGTTAACACATTCAATTTACCCATATCACCATGAAATCTGTCAGTAGAAAACCTAAGAATTTTAAAGATGTTCATTTCACAAATCTATAAAAGAAAAACTGATCAACAAAAAGCAAAACTTTAAAGGTGAAATCTTGCACTCAATTACTGTTTACCATTTACTGTTTCATGAGTCCTCTGTCATATTTTCTGCTGTTCTGTAGTATTTCCCCCAAAGCTTAACAAAGGCCCAGCTGTATAAACCAGTCCTGTTAAAAAACATAGTTAAGGGATGGATAAAACAGGGAGGGGTGTCTAACATGCTGACCAGTGTTTGAGCTTATGAGGATAAAGGAGCCTTGATGGAGAAAAGTAATCATCCATTGCTGTTTTTTTTTTAAACCTCATTACCACATGCTAGAACATTTTTTTCCACTACCCAAACACCCCCATTCTGATCCTCCACAACTGAAAGACCTTTGTGTTCCAAAGGGGACAGAGTTCTCCCCTCCTCCCCTCCCCTTCCCTCTCTCTCTGTCTCTTTCTGTTTCTCTCTCTCTCTCTCTATCTCTGCTTATCTTTCTCTCTCTGTCTCTCTCTGTCTCTCTCTGTCTCTCTCTCTCTCTTTTGTTATTCTACTAAAGGCATGATCATTTAAAGAATTCTTAAAATACTGTTTTTTTTCTCCATTAAACCATCCATACATAGTTCCCTGAAAACATTTTTAATGGCTATACAATCTTATTAGCCATTAATATGACTAAATATTATCAACAGCTTTGGATTGCAAGACAGTTACTTCTGCCAAGACTCCAGGAGAATATACATTCCTTTAAAAGATAATAAAGTATATATGATTGAAGTAGAATGAGTGCTGGACATCCTAAAGAATGTTTCCCGTAGAACACACATTTCAAGAGAATTGGCTATGTGCACACTCAGTATAGCCTATGTGAGATATGTTTCTGAAGTTCGAAGAAACACTTAGGCTGAGCTAATTAGTCCTTTCAAAACCTTCTTCTTGTGTCCAAGACCATCAAACCATAGAGATGATTTTCCAGAGACTTAAATACGCATTTCCTATTTTCACGTTTGTCATTCTTACGTACTACGCTGACATTATTTATAAAGGACCGAAGCCAAGTTGCACACAGAGAAAACTACCATAACTGCATTTAAAGAGTCAGGGAAGCATGTTAAATGTCCAGGGAAGTCTCTGGGCAAGAGTCACCAGGACATATATGGAGAGAGTTGTATCATCTGTGAAGTTCTATCTCAGAGTGTCCTTGAGGTTGAGACAGATACTTGTGTGTTATTCAAGCCTCTATTTATCCATAGATTGCTGTGGCTGCAATGTAAGACTTCTCCACACTGTCTAGTCAATGACCTAAAGGAATTACCATTTTTGAGATGGGATAAAGGTTATTCCTTTGCCAATCTGTATACTCGTCTATAAAATGTATATTTATAATATGAGGTATGGTTTTGTTTAGAATGAACTATGCTGCTTTCCGAGATTATCTCTTTCCATATCCACAGCTGGTGTAGGCCCTAGAGCAACAGGCACTCATATTTCTACTTGCTTCGTGTGATATTCTGCTTTCAGAAGTTATTAAATAGTTCCCTCGTAATAAATACTTGGTCCTGATGAAACAAGCTGAACGTATCCAAGTTTATCAAAAAAATACCTGCCAATGTTGTATTCAAATCAAGTAAAACGCAGAGAAAATAATTACATAGTCCATCGCAAAAGAGAGCAATGGTTAAACACTCACTTCTTTACAATCATGAACTTCTAACCTTGCCTTTCCTTAATATACTTAGTAAACTCTCCAGAAATAATTGTGCATAATTTATTGAACAGTCACAAAATCCACCAAAATATGATTATAAAAAAAGAAAACCAGTCCAGATCGGTGTAGCCCAGTTGGTGGGGAGGCCCCTGGTTCTCTCCCGGTCAGGGCACATGCCTGGGTTTTGGACTGTCTCTAGTAGGGACAAGTGCAAGAGAAACAACTGATGTTTCTCTCACATATCAAAGGTTCTCTCCCTCTCTTTCTCCCTTCCATCCCTTCTCTCTAAAATTAAATAAATATAATCTTACAAATAAAACCCACTAAAACAGCACAATTGTATGACATCTTAAGCAAATTTATAATTTAAATGATTATTTTATGTAAAACAAATTACTGTAATATATGTTTTTAAAGAATTTTTATCCAAAAATAGAAATATATGTATAATTTCTGTCACTTTTATTTAAATGTGAGCTTTTACTGAACATTGTTGTTAGATCTAGACTAAGTGAATGTTCTTTTTGCTTCTAAATTTTTCTGATTAGTTTCTTATTTTTCTTTTAGCACCCTCTTTGCAACATCCTCTTTTTGTGGATCCATGAGACACAAATATTTAATGACTGTGAAGAAAACAACATACAGAATCATTCCTAATGCCCACATCGGACAGATAATATCCTGTTCTCCCATGATATCTTCACAGTGGTAGTCCATCAATTTTTACTTTGGCTTCTACTAATTTCTTCATTTAAATGCTTATAAAAGATATGTGTCATCACACTTCCAAATGGTTTAGTCTGGAGCAGTTTGATCCAGCATTTTAATTTGGTTAATACAGGGAAGACTGTGGGAAGGTAGCTTAATTTCCAATGTCTCTGAGGAAACTTCTAAAGAAATCACAGCCTTTGTAAATAATTTGTGGAATCATCTCCAAAATAATTACCTTAAGCCCAAAGTTAATTCATTTCCTATCAAATCAACTACTGTTGGTGACAGCTGTGTAATAAAGCCTTAAAAGTTATAGTAGGGAAACAGAATGTATAATCTGACTGTGTTTTTAATTTTTCCTTAGTAGTTTGCTTACAAATACATATCCACCATAAGAAAAGTAGGACATTGTCCTCACTTACTAACATTCTATAATATATTCTAAGATGCTTTAATAGTTTGAAATGATTTAGGTCAAATCAACATAGGCTTATTAAATAAACATTTAGGTAAATATAGCAGCATGTGTTTCAATTTTATTTCTCTAAAAATAATTTACACTTTCTCATGGTGGAGAAATTAATTAGGAGGAAGAGGCACAGACATTTGCATAATTATAATATTAACTTAAAATTACGTATCTAAGCGTAGTAAAGCACAGAAGCTTACTGATTCCCAAGGAACCAGATACTGTTCAAGTCAATTACTGTTATCTTAATAATTTAAGAATTGTTTTTCAAATCTGTGCTAGTAGTTGATATTTATTTATCTTTATCTTTATTCAATCTTTACACAACTTTTGTACTAATATAAGTAATCTACTTGAAAATTCTAGATTAAAATACAAAGCCTCACATTCTGGTCTTTATCTCTAATACTGAAACTCATCTATCAAACTTTTTAATCCATAAGAAACTTTTTACACCAAAATCACAGAGAGTTTACTCAGTTTGGATATTGAACTTCATCAGATACTTTGTGAGGTACTCACTTTGAATTACAAACTCTTTGAGTCCCTACAGTATTACTCATTTTTTCAGCTAAAGCAGGATTTTGCACAGAGCATAATAAACCGAAGTGGAGGAATGTGGGTAGTACTGAAGAGCATGAGCTTTGATTGAACGAACCTGGTCTGGATCTTAGTTATACTATTTCCCAGCTCTGTGACCTTGACCATATTGCTTAATCTCTCTGAGTCTCTGTTTTCTTACTGTACAAAATGTCAGCTCCATTTCGAAAAAAGTAAATAAGTACATATGTAAGCAAGTAGCACTTTACCAAACACACTATATGTATTGACTAAGTGCTATCTACTGTTCTTATTATTTGGAATTGAATTGAGTTGAATCTAATTTAAACAACTCAGTTGTAAGGCATAGTTAGGGTTAGGGTACAGCCCAACCTAATTAGCTATGAGAAGCCATCTGTGTTTAATATATTTTGACCTATGAAAAAGAGCCAAGAGTTATTTTAATCCTTCTATACAGCCATATTTTTTTATTTTTGAATTAAAAATATAAGATTTAGAATTAGCTGCACTAGGCTAAGATTTCTGAATCTTGCTGGAAAAATGACTAATCGATTCTACTCTCTGGCAATGAAGCGTGTTTGGCCTTCAAATAATTTTAGTTGCAAGCTAAGTGAAAAGAAATTACTCTTGAGTGACACTGAGAAGTATGCTAGCAGTCTTCATACTATTGAAGTACCCCAATGCTACCCTGTTGCTTGGAATTCAGAATATGGACTTTGCTGCATGATGTTTATGTACAAACAACTTATATAAAATAGGTTCCTTCCACCTGCTTTCAGAGGGTGAGGTAAATCTCCTTAGCATAAGGGAAAGTAGTATATGATATTATAAGATGCAGTCATTATAAAGGTTTCATTAGAAATTGCTATCCACATCAACAATTTCCCCATTCTATGTATAGGACTTAATACTTCCAGACAAAGAAATGGTCTCAATTGTGAAGAATCAGTGTGGAGGACAGGTGCATTGTGTCACTGGATTTGCTGCTCTAGTATAGAAAGAAAGACAGTTTGATTTAGATTGACACCTAACATTTTGTATGACCATCTGAGGACCATGAGGCCAAACCCAAAAATGATAATTTTGACCAAAAAATTGAGCTATTACAACAGAATAGGAAAAAATAACTAGTAAACTAGTCAGAATTTTATTTTCAATCTCTATAACTATTCAGTTACTGAAACAATTGATTAATTCTCTTCTTTCCCCATATATTATCAATCAATCATTTTAGCCATCCCCATTCCCAAAATGACCCTGTAGCCCACCTAAACACATTTTATACTTCTAAGAAAATGTTTTAAAACAAAGAAAGATAGGCACAAATACTCCAAGAGAAAAACAATTGAGTTAGAATGCTCTATCATCATTTGGCAAAAGAAGATCAATCTAAAATGTAAAGTGGCAGGCAGGTATCTCCTGGCTATCACCAAAAAGCAGACTGAAATAACAGCTACTTCAAAACTGAGTGATGTCAAGAGAGTTTAAACACCACCAATTACTTTCCATATGGACTATATCCTCTCAGCTCATGGAGTATTTAGAAACTAACCAGAATGAATAACCACCACTGTCACAATACTCTCAAGAAATGTAAACCCTCATTCATATTTTGGAGGTACTGCAGACACATACAAGAAACAGCACAGAACTATAATCTAATGGAAGTTAATACAATTAAATTATATTTTCTGTTGAACGTCAATGTTACCAATATTATTTTTTATATTATTTTAAAGGCAAACGCTGGGTGAAATGTTTTATAATAAATAATCAATGTAGCCTTCCTGACTCTGGAAGCCCATAGAGCATTATCAAGGAGTGTATTGTTAGAATCCACACTTCAGTATTAACATGGGCATCAGTCCAGGAGCCACTACTGAAGTTCAGGTCTTAGACGTTTTTACCGACTTGTGCGGCAATTTCTGCCTATGGAGGAACTTCTATCAGGGATTTTTGAGTATATAAAAATATGTTAACTTCTAAAATATTATACATGGATTTTGTGCTATATACAGCATACACATCTCTCTATATATATTCACATATATGTGTAAGTATATATGTGTATATACATAATTAATCAAAAAATTATTGCAACATAAACTTCTGCTTTGGCAGAGGTTATTTTGTATTTTTTGTGTGGTTTTAGAGGATATTACCAGGACTATTCATTCATTCATTTATTGATAATATTTATCGAAGGTCTGCTATGTGTTAGGTGTCCTACATTGCAGAAGCTAGCATATAAAAAGAAAATTATAATGCTATATAATGTACAAAAGATATACAAATAGTAATGAGAGAATAAAAGAAGAGTTAAAAACAGAAGTTCAGAGAAGGTATGTTTAGGCTCAGTGTTAAAAAGAACCTACTAACTGTCAGAGTCAACCAAAAATGCAATCGCTTGTCTCCTGGGATGATGAGTTCCACAACACTTTAAGTATCCAAAGGGAAGACAGATCACACATCAGAAATGCTACTGAGAGGACTCATGCATGTCTTTAAGAAGCTGAACTAGCCTACTTCTGTGGTTCCTTCCAATGCCTCAGCATTTTACTCTTCTTAAAAGACCATGTATGATTTGCTAATATTTCTATGATGCTATATATTATAATGAACAACAGAATTTATTGTGTCTGAGATGATAGTAAAAAATGTTGAAAAGTGAAAATTATAAGAGCACATTTAGGAATTTTCATTAGAACCAATCAATTGGACGTACAGGGTGGGATGAAGGTAGTCTGAAGTTGTTTGTACAGAAAGTAATATAATTAATAAATAATAACACAAGAATAAACTGTGTCTCAGGAATTTACAACTGTAAACCTACTTTTGTCCCACCCTGCATACTGCATACTTTTGGATAATTCTTTATCATATGGTAACTGATAATGTGACTATTTTATAAATTACACAGTGCATTTTCCTTCAGTTTTAAAGTAATACAAAAACTGGCAATAGGTTATATGAGTTATATCTTAAGATTGATGGTAGATTTAACATGATTGCTCTTCCCTCATTCTTCTTTCAAGCCATTAGCATGCATTTATATTCGTTATAAACACAGGGAGACACATTAATATGTTATATGCATGTTTCATGTCTACTAACAATACAGCTCTAAATTCAAAATTTTCTTTGAATTTATGTTTTTCCATTTCCTAATGAATTTTAGGGACTTTATATGGAATTTTTTTCTTTACTCAAAGTATTACATTTTAAATTTCAAAGCATATGGTTCCTAGGGATTTCTATTTTGAGGTAGCATGGGCATGCAGTTTTAACACCTTCTTTTTCCTCCATCTAAGTGTCATGTGATCTTCCACCACAAAGAAAGGGCTGTTACCAACTTCCACACTGCCAGTGAAAATACCTGAAGCTGGTAATCATCAGCATCTTGGGATCAACCAAAAGTATCAGAATGAAAACTTTACCATATGACTCATTTCAGATAATGAATCCGGTTCTTTGTTTGCTGACTATATTTATATTGGGTTGGCCAAAGAGTCTGTTTAGTTGTTTTCCGAAAAATAGAAGACACATTTTTTTTCATTTTCACCAATAACTTTACTGACTTGGATATTGCGAGTATGTTGGCTGTCTCCCATGTAGACTAACATTGGCTGTTCTCAGTTAATGTCTCCATTTGATCACTATCAACTTCAACTGGTCTACCCGACCCTGGAGCATCGTCTAGTGAGAAATCTCCAGCCCACAACTTCACAAACCACTTTTCACATGTTCAGTCAGTCACACTACCTTCTTCACACACTGCACAAATCTCTTTTTTTTTGTATTTCAGTTGTGTTTTTATCTTTCTTTTAATAGTAAAGCATAACATGCCAACGTTTTGCTTATTTTCTTCCATCTTTAATACTAAAATGGCTACACAAATAAATCACCAATTGTGACGTTTTTAAATGTATGCTGATATGACAACTGTCACAATACAATCTAATAAAATTGTTTTGAATGACGTTAAAGACAACTAAGTGCTACTAGAGCCATCTTAGAAAAAAACCAAACAAACTTTTTGACCAACACAACAAATATAAGAATTTGCTGTAATAAAGTTCTGCTATATTTGATCACACCTTTCAGATGTTCTCCGCCTTATATTTCAGAAACTTATATATAAAAATAACAATGCTCCTAATTCATCCATTTTAACATTTTGCCTAAAATAGTCAATATTGTTAAAAAAATCTACTAGAAATCAGAATGCATTTCAGAGAGTCGCAAAAATCCAGAGACTGAAAGGCACTCAACAAATAATACTATGAATACAGGACATAGTGTAATGTGCAAATGCCTGTGTCGTACTAGGGTATCAGTGACAGGAAGACTGTAGAAATTTACAGAGTATATGACCAGACTTAGAGTGTTTGCTGTGACCTCACTCAGGTTCATGGTGTTTGGGGGAGGGGGCGGATTGCTGGTTCAGTGTGATCAAAACATCCAATTATGAAGAAAAAACAAATATCTGGAATTTTATGAGAAATCTCCAAATATTTAATGTTAATAAAATAAGAATAACAACAAGCAACCACAGCCAGTTCATCAGTTCATGACCTTTGGTTTAATGTGAATCTAACTGTGAACAGAAAGCATTTGGTATTAGAGCTATTTCTTAATATTTTAGTATTTCTTGTCACTTTAGCTTTAGTTTCTTCACTTAAATGTAGTAATGACAAAATGCAGCTAATACTTACACAGCACCAAACACAAAACACTAAATGGAATGTGTATCTATGATCTATCTACTTACCTATCTATTCTTTACAACCCTGTAAATAGTCACTACTACTGTTCCTATATGTAGCTAAGGAAACTAAGGGACTGAGGTAAAGTGACCTGCCCAATGTCACCCAGTTAGTAGGGAGCAGGGCAGAATTCAATCCTGAGAGTCCATGTCTTCACACACTACAGTTTCTGTTGCAAATGTCTATGAGGCACACAGAACATACAAACTTTTATCCCCCCAAAAAACCCTACCAAAAAGTTGACATATCTTCTGGTAAATATATTTGTAGCACTTACTAATGAGTGAGACAGTCTGGAAAATATAATTTAAATTCCAAAATGCTGAAGCATTTGGATGATCTGGATGGTGTATTATAATATTTGACACTAAAGTTATCCCAGAAAATCCTGGACACATGATTAGTAGACTCTATTTTAAATCTAATATATTGTCTGTAGCCCTGTTGCCAACTATCAGGATTATTTAACCAGCACTCTGTTTACCTAAATGCCTATTTACTTATGGCATATTATCTTTTCTAAAATAGTTTTTCTCACCTTTGCTGCCAAAAGAAAAAAATGATTTAAAAGGATTAGCTTATAAATTGAAATTTTCTGATATGAAATATCATTATGCCAAAGCAATAAAAAATCCGTATTTATCACGAGTTTTCATTTGTTTAATTTTAATTTTCCTAAAATATAATTTCCTAATTCCCAGATTGTTTGTATTTTACTTGCAGATGACCCTCAATGTATTTCAAGTATGAGAAAAACTTTAAGAGTGCTTAGTGTAGTCTTTGAGGGAATCTGGTAGTCTAGCCAGTTAATTCTTTAATATTAGTAATAAACCAAGACAAAATTCCCAGCATAGAACAATGACATTTCTTGCTTATGTCATTCAATTTTCCATTTTGATTTTAGCCTCAAATGAGTATAGGAGTCATAACTTTCACACAGATTACATGTGAACTGGGAGTAGAAACTCATTGACACTGTTTCCATGAATCTTCTCATGAAGAGCCAAAAGAAACCAGATTGTCACTGGCCTGATCCATGGACCTGCCCTTACGAAATATGCCTGCCAAAAATTGTCTATAAATGGGAGAAAAACCAGTATATTAGTGGAGAGAATCTAAAACATATCTTGCCTAGACCTACATTTCTGTAGTAACTTCGAGAGCTTCAAAATAAGCAGTTTATAAAATGTAAGTACAATAGCATGATTCAAATAAAAAATTTTGTTCATTAAGATAAGGTTTATAAATAATGCTGATAAAAGCTAATAGCATGCTGTGAAAGAATATATAAAAATGTTTAGTAGATAGCAAGGTGAGCTACTATTTAGACAGGCAATTTTATGAGGACAGAGACTATTGTATATGTACATATTTTTTCATTTCTATCTATCTTGGGCTAACACAGTGTCTGACAGTGTGTTTTTGTGAAGTGATTGTCCAAATACATAAAATAATTCTTCCATCTATATTATTTAAACAATTACTAGTATATAACTCACCTAATACACTCTTTCAAAGGGAATATATGAGTTAGAACAGGCTCTGACTGCCAAGAAAACCTAATAAAAAAGTACAAAAATAATCAACAGGAGCAGTGCATCAATCAGAGGAGGTCTGATCATGATTAGGTAAGAGCATTTAAAAAACCTCAAATTTCCGTTCATAAGTAGAATTTAAAGCAGCTGTTCAGCACTAGCACAAAGTCTGCCCTAAGAATTAAAAAAGAAAAAAAAATAAAGCAAATCATGGCAGCAGAGAAATTATTGCTCTAAGACCTTAAAGTTGATATGACCTTTAAAAAAATTAGAAATCCAAAGGAACAATTTTGCCTTTTCATATTGCACAGCAAACAAAAAAGAATCTGGTATTCCAATGGTGGGGACTCTGTTTTTAAACATGAAGAAGAGGTGTTTCCCTAAAAAGCAAAGGTCTTAGGGGACATGTCTGTCACAGCAGTTATTTTCTGTTTCACTTGTTGGCAAACTTACATTTCAAAACAACAACAAAAACGAGCCTCCCCAGCTCCCTGTAAACCAAGGAGGTAGAAACAAAAAATATTTCAAAGCAAGAAAGCAAACAGACTGTGAGGACTGAAACTCAGACCAAAGGCATCTGCTCTCCAACTCACACTCCCCACAACCACCCAGGCTTCTTACAATCTTACAGATTTTCCTAAGAGATGTTGCCATTTTAGCTTTGTTTTTCCCCCAAGTTCTGGCAATACCCATCACTGCAGGCAAGGCAGCAAAGCCACTAGCAGAATCCAAACCGGAAAACTGAAAAGCTGTTCTGTCTTTTCTTCCCCGCCACTCCATTACTAATTTATTTTTTCCAAAGTAAAGCTCCATTCTATCCAAAACAGCAATCACTAACTTCCAGCATATAACAATTATTTCATTAGGAGCAAGGAATACAGAAATGATTACCGTCTGCAGGGGAAAAAAAAGACTAGTTGACACACCAGACAATTTCCCCTTCGGCTCCCAGTTTTTAAAAAAAGGAATAATACTATAAACTAACTAGTATGTTCCTTCTTTAAAAAAAAAAAGACCAAAGCAATCTTTTTTTTTTTAAACTCCTTTCTACTATACCTACTCCTGAATTCCACCCAATATGGTCATTGCTAACACAGCTTCCTGTTTTTCAGTGTTGATTTTTTAAAAACAAGGAAAGAAAGAAAGGAAAATAGAAAAGAACAAAATGTTAGATGTCATGTTGCCATTGATTATCAGTATATCATTTAGAATACAAGAATAATACTAAGACAAGAGGCTTCGAAAGATACCAGTTTTGAAATTCTACTGATACACAGTGCTTATATTTTCCCCTTTAAATTTCCAATCAACAACCCACAAAATGAAACCAGGGTTTTGTGTCAAGAAAAGTATCTCTGTTTGTGTGAGTACAAAGAGAACAGGAAATCCGCCTGCATTCATGGGTCACTTGTGCCTTACAAATATTTCTCTCTGTGATTTAGTATATTTAGCTTCATATGTGTAATTGAAGTTCAAATGGGCTTTTAGATGATAACATTACAGAGAAAATGAGACCCTATAAATAAATGACAGTTTTCACAATATTCATATGTAAAATCTATCAGATATACCCTGTTAAAAATATGTAAGTTCAACTGCCATTAAATCTGTATTTTGAAAAAGTCAATCCAATTGAATAAACATTTCTAAAATGTTGATACTGTTTTTGGTGCGAGGAAATAAAAATGAATAAATCTTAGTTGATGCACTCACAGTCTAGGGACATTACAATCTAGTGAGGAGACACAACTGTGAGAAATACTGTAAACAGAGGTAGAAAGAATTCTTTGAAAGTCATGGAGGGAATACATGATTTCCTCAGTCGTAGGGGCCTTCAGAGAGCAGGTGGATAGTAATTCAATAAATATGCACCCAAAAGTTATTCAATAGTTATTCAATAAATATGCACTCAAAAGAATAGTTACTCAATAAAAAACATGGTTATACTGAGAGAGAGAGAGAGAAGCCCAGAATTGAAAGAAATATAGAGTGATATAGATCGGCTAGAGAACAGTGTGCAGTGAGAACTGATAGGTAAATAACTATGTAAATGGTAAATTAAAGAGACAGAAAGTCAGAATGGGAATTGATAGGTTAAAAAAAAACCCTAGATATATTGTAGAATAAACAGCCATAGAGTCTTGAACACCAACGTTATCCATAACACTGGAGCCAAGGATGCTGCTGAGTTATCAGGTGTGACTAAATTAAGCGCTGCCATGACCAAATAATACATTAACATAAAATTGCTTTAACATGCAATCATTGCATCTAAGTTCAAAAATCAATACTTTTCCATTACTTACAGGCTAAAAGCCAATCCTGAGGCTCAGCACCCTCCACAGCCTGTCATAAGTTACGTGTTTACACCTTGTGTCCTGTCACACAAGATTCTTGCCATGTCCCAAGCTGAGCATGGTGGTACGGCTTAGTTCATGCCAATGCACAATTTTTCAACCCTATGCCAGGGGATCTAATAGCCTATATACAACCTTCAGAAGCCAGTTTGAAAGGGAGCACCTTTATATAGCCTTCTTCTGTCTTCATTGTTTGAATTTATTTTTCTCCTCTTTGAACTCCTGTGGCATTCTGTATCCATTGTACTTATAAAATATAGTCTTGTGAGATTTACATGGAGTCTTCTGCTATGCAAAGGAAGTGTGAGGGAGCATTTGTTCCCCCAAATATTGCCTAAAAAGCTTTTGCATTATATATGTTCAATGAATGTTAAATGAATTGTACTAAGATAAAAGATTGAGGTAGGTTTGGTTAGTTTTTCAAAAGTGATCTTAAAATATGAAAAATCATCTGTGAATTTAACATCAGAAATGAAGCAACAGGAAGCATGCCACTACTTCCTTAGTCTGTGCAAATGTTGTGGTAAGACTTCCCAATTTTTTTTTAACCAGAAGCAGATTTTTAACATTAAAAAATTATATACTGATAAGGATATACCTATGCTTGATCCTAGCCAAAGGCCAAGAAGCAAATCAAAACTACAATGAGATACCACCTTGCACTTATTAGGATGGCTATTATCAACAAGACAGCTAATAACAAGTTAGAGATGCTGTGGAGAAAAAGGAACCTTCCTTCACTGCTGGTGGGAATGTAAACTGGTACAGCCTCCATGGAAAACAGTATGGAGGTGCCTCAAAAAATTAAGAACAGTTACCATTGACACAGCAACCCCTCCTTTGGGTGTCTACCGAAGAACCTCGAAAACATTTATTCACAGAGATATATACACCCCTATGTTCACTGCAGCACTATTCACAGTAGCCAAGACATGGAGACAACCTAAATGTCCTTTTACAGAGGATTAGATAAAGAAGAGCTGGTACATGTATACAATGGAATACTACTCAGCCATAAGAAAAGATGAAATATCATTTGCAACAACATGAATGAACCTTGAGAATATTATGCTAAGGAAAATAAGTCAGTCTGAAAAAGTAAAGAATACATTATTTCACTCCTATGTGGGATATAACACTGAAACTCAGAGACACAGATGGCAGTGTGGTGGCTACCAAAGGGAAGTGGGTAGAGGGGGAGTAATGGGTAAAGGGGGCCAGATACATGGTGACGGGAGATCATCTGACTCTGGGTGCTGGACACACAATGCTACATACAGATCATGTGTCATAGAAATGTACAATTGAAATCTATATGAACCTATTACCAATGTTACCCCAATAAATTTGATTTTGAAAAGTTATAGAAGCTGATATAAGGTATTTGAAGGTAAATTTACAAATCTTATATAATTTGACAAATTAAGGTGAAATTTTTAGTGAAAACACCAAAAATGGTGAGGTAATATAGTTTTCTTTTTCTACCAGATGCTCCTCAGTCATGAGTAAAAATGATACACATTTAAATCGGGTGCAATGGGAAAATATTACAAAATTTTTAAAGTGAACAACTTGTAGATTAACTAGTAGTTTAACCTTCCACTCATTATAATCCTTAGAGAATAAATGAATGTTTGCTAAAATTTTAAATATGAGGGGAAATTTTAATATATGTATATATATCAAGGAATTCACAGAATTAACATAAAAGAGATATTTTTAGATATTTAAATTATTACTATTGACTTCGGGACATCAAGTAATTGACACTTCGACACTGTCAACATTTCCAGCCTAACAAAATCTTGGTGAAGCTCATATAGTTAACTCCATATATTTTAATTTTAAATTTCTTTTATTCTTGTCACATAAAAAACTTAATATAAAACCCAAGCCATGGTGTACTTCCCATGTATCATGCCAATAAATCATCACAAATATGTTACCGAATTTGAATTTTTGCGATCACCATAGCTGTTTGCTGCTTTCATGATATAGCCACAAACCACAATTACAACCCCATATAGTGGCATACTTTTTGGCTCTCTATTATAGGTAAAATTAAGTGGCATTTCTTTCACACAAGAAATATGCATGAGGTGATTTGATAACTCTGTTATATTTGAATTAATTTACTGAGTACATTTAACATCAGTGAAGCAAGTGGCACATCAGTGTAATTTTTAACATCTCCTTGGTGGGTCCCTTACATCATCTACTTTACGACTCCTATATAAACATAAAATGTCACATGCAATTTCATCATATCACTGGTAACTTAGTGATAGTGTCAGAAGTAGTATTTTCCTTTGAAACCTCTATTCCAAGGTCCAGTTAAATATGAAGACGAATAGTAGATATAAAAGGTGAATAGTAATGCATACATCAGAAAATAATTACAGTGCTGTTTTTAAATTTGAAAGAATTATAGCCACACTATATTGTTTCAAGGTGAATATTCAATGCCATACCTGATCTTACCAAAATAAATCTGTTTTACATCCAATAGCATTTTTTAAAAAGTGATAGAAAACTTATTTGTTTACCCTAATTTTCCTACAAATAAATAAATCTTGAAAACAACGTGGGAAATGTTATACTTGTGTATGTTGCTCTGACACTATGAAACGTGGTATTTTATTTCATTTACTCCTCACAACAACCTGTGGTTAAAGATGACAATTCAAATATCTTACGAGGGAGTATAGCAAGGCACTGACCAATGAGAATGTATTCTGGCCATCACCACCAACACAGCCACACTGGTTGTAGGGGCTGCACATCAGCCTGCCAGGGACGGAAGAGGACACTGACGCAGTCGGGGTAAGATGCCAGAGTTTGCTATATTCAAACACCAAGATGACTTGATATTGTAATTAACAACTCAATTATTGACTATGGAATTTTTATATTGTTGGATTTTCTTGAATCAGGAGTGGTATCCCTCACTCTTACATTTTCTTCACATAGATAGGCATTTGCAGTATTGTGTTCAGTGGTACGTCTCCAAAGAAGAAAAATTGTAAAAAATAGGTTTCTCTCATCAAAATAACTAGGAGAAAGCTTATATTAAACAAGTGTTTGTGTTTGTTTTTTCAGGAAGGACTTGTCAAAGCCTCTAATGTGTACACTAGGAAGGGAGGAAAAAAATTAAACTGTGTTTTTCAGCCAAGGAATCATTCGCATGGGAAAAGGAAATCTGAAGATATAAAATCTTCTCAATTCATAGGTTAAATCTACTTTTGGTCAACGTTCCACTGAACACAACTGAATTTATGAATGATGCTTAGTATACTCAAAACTCTTCCCTTTTTTCTTCTATAGCCCTTTGTTCCTTTGACTTAAAACATTACTACAGCCATTTTTGTCCTACCAAAAGAGGCATCACTTTGATAATAGATTTGAGTAATTTAAAAAAAATGTCAAAGAGTACATACATATGGGCATGGTTGCCCCTGGGTTCTTTTTTATTATAAATTATATTTTATTGATTATGCTATTACAATTGTCCCAATTCTTCCTTCTTTGCCCCCAGCACCCACCACTCCCACAGGCAATCCCCAAACCTTGTTCATGTCCAGGGGTCATACATATAAGTTCTTTGGCTATTCCATTTCCTATATTGTACTTTACATCCCCACGGCTACCCTGTAAGCACCTATTTGTACTTCTTAATCAGAAGCACAGTTCTTAAAAACTCGGATGGGAATGTTGACCAGCCTCAGAAGAGAGGGAGGTGTCAAGAAGCTTACTTCAAAGAGGACTTAAATAGACTCACAATGATTAATAATATGAAGAACATATCTATTATATTAAATCCAAAAAATGAAAAAGGATCTATCTAATACAAACATACATAAAATAAGGACAATTACAATTAATTTGAAAGCTTGATTTTAAAAGTAAACATTCCTTTCTTTGTCCTACACCTGCCCCCACAGCCAAAATGTTAGCATGAATCAACACTATCAAAATCCTTACACATTAGCAACATCCCTTTTCACTGACCCTCACTATCATTGCAACTATTCAAATTTACCTGAAATAGCTCCATAACCTCTTTAGGGCAGGCTCTTGATTCTATAATAATGTCTACCTGTGAGAGAAAGTAGGGTTATCCTTTCTACTGGAAGCATATCACTTTTATGAGGAATGCCTGGCATTTTACTGAGGGCACTCCCCCTCATTTTTCATCACTATCTCTGTTTGTCTCTAAGTTGACACCTCTCTCTCTCTCTCCCCTTTTCTCTCTCTTTTTTTCTAACTCTTACCTCTGCCTTCACTGTCTTTCATTCTCACTTACTATGCAGATATACATACACCCACTCACACATACAAGTAGGGTTCCAAGACTCAAGATCAAAGCTAGTATACTTTCCATAATTAGTAGTGGAAAATACTCCACCAGGATAACAAATAGTTATTCTAATTTTCCCATTGTCCTCACAGGCTCTCTAATGCCTACAAATCACTGTTCATCATTGTTCAATAACAAGTTATATCAATATTTTGTTCCAAAGAAGAAATTATGATGTAAAAATCCACCTTAGACAAATATGCAAAATAGTGCTTCTGTTTGGTTTTCCTGGGTCTTTAGAGCTACAGGTAGTCTGCTACAAGTGGCTTATACTTTAAAGGTGTGCGATGTCATATATTCTACAAAACGCAGAGATCCTAACAAACTTGCAAGGAAGTTCACCTAGAAATTCATTAGTCTCCAAATGAGTCTTACATCTCCCAGAATCCAGAAGATTTACAGTCCGTGTCGTGGCTCTAAAACACACTCCAAAGTAACAGGATCATCCAGATGGGGTGAGACGGAGGGAGAGGACGGAAGCAGGGCATCTCCCAGTCCTGGAGCTCCCCAGTGAAAATCCACTGGGAGGATGAGAAAGGACACGGGACTGTAGCATGACTCACAGGAGCGACAGGTAACAGACATGAAAAGAGGCCAGATCAGTCACCCGAAACACAGGAAAAACCAAGAAGTGAGAATAGGGCAAGGTACAAGGGAAAACACAAGTCCTGCTGTGAGTCCAAGCACACAGGAAAACTGAGCTATCTGAGATTCAATTCTACGAGCAGAAGGCCTTTGGAGGCAGAACTCTGGGTTTCCTTTCTGGTCTTAATGGAGCTCCCTCCTTGCATGTGGCCACGGAATTTTATGGTAATCGACAGTCACACTTTAACCAAAGCAGAACTCTTTAATATTAAAGCCCAACAAACTGACTTTGGAAAGATGCATGAATTTTTCACCTTTAATCCTTATTAGACATTTAAATTTATAAACCTTTAAAAGTACCTTTAAGTGTTTGATTTCTAAGTCAAAATAGGTAAAATATAGGAAAATATAAATTTATTTATTATAAAATAATTTAAACACTCCTTGACTTTTAAACACCAATTCAAAGTAAAAATAGTCATTTATAAGTAAGGAAATTAATTTTGGCTGCCCTTAGGTACAGTAGAACAGATAGCACTTTCACCTGCCTGACTTTTCAATAAGAAAAAAAGTAATTGTCCTTCTGGCAATGATATTTAAGCATCTTAGCTCTTACAGCTAATAAAAGAGGCAAGCAATAGCTAATGAGTAGAAATTTGAACTCTTAAAAATCAGGAACGCAAAAGAAAAATGTCTATCATACAGGTGTCTTAATTTCTATCACCCACTACTATGTTAAAATTGCCCATTCCTATTCAATTAGCTGTATTACTAATTATGCAAATAAATATAATTATAAATATATATCCAAATATAAATTATAATAAGTTATGAGCTTCTCTGGTAATATTATTTTAAATCTGCTTCCTAAAAAAGTTAAGACATAAGCTCAACATTAAAAATGTGGTAGTATTTCAAACAGATATAGAAATTTAAAGTGGAATAATCAGCAGAGAATTTGATATTACCCTACAGATAGCACCTCCTTAAATAGCAATGGCCCGTTTCTCCTCAAATGTGGAATGCTCATATCAAAATTTGTAAAAATCAACACACTAATACAAAATCCTACTGAAAATATTATAAAACTATGTAGGAAAAACAAAGTGACATATTAGATCATGCTATAAATGAAAAAGAAAGAAATAAAAAGCAAAATCATCACTTGAGAACCTGTTAAAAAGGTAATGCTGCTCTTCATTTCTTACCCTTTTTTTAATTAAAAATATACTTAAATTCTGTATTTTTGAGTTGAACAATAATGAACAGCTATTCAATTAAGGAGTCTTCAGAATAAAAGTCAAAGTTCAAATATCCTGGGGCTGGCCTTTATCTGAGTATTGAACAAATCCAATACAGAGAAATAAAAAGTGAAATGAAGACCACTGTGTAAGGAAATAAACAATCAAAAGAACCCAACCTTTATAAACACAGGAAATTCAACTGATTATAAGTAAGGTCACACCAAAGAACATAATTAAAAAGTATATGTCAGGATAAGTATAAGCTATACTTGTATAACAATTTTTAATTTTTATGAACATACATGTTTTCACCTGGGGATATCTAATACCTTTAGGAACCAATTTTTAAAACTCTGATTTTTTTGATCCCTAATATGACAGCTTGTATTGAATCAATAAAATGTTATATTTAGAAATTCTACAGTTAGAAAGCATTGAAGTTTATCAGACTTTATCAATCAGCAGGATAAAAACAACTTTACAGTTTCATCAAATTAAATCATTCTTTAGCATTTCCATTCAGTAAAATGGGACAATCAACAGGCTGTTCAAAACTAAAACTTCACAACAGTTTCTCTACTCATCCTCATTCTGACCACACAACGACTCCTTTCAATTCAAACCATGCCTTCTGAAGCTCCCTTTCTCACCCCTCACAAACCTTAGTGGAATGAAGGGCATTAAAAGTAAGTAAACAACCAATAAATGTAACTATGTTACCGAGTCATGTGGGAAGGAGGGCAACACGCGGAGAAAATGGCCAAGTTGTTCACATTGGTAAAGCAGACTTTGTTCCATAAACTTTCCAAGAACATTGATAGAATGCTTCATTTTTAATTCATTCAAACCCATTTAAAATTTACCTGACTACAGCAATTTGACTAGGTTATTTCTTGCTCTCACAAAATGCCAGTTCTATTAACACACCCAAGAAAAAAATAAATGTGTTCAGCTTGATATTTTGACTTATGTTTTGAAGATCAGACTCATGTGAACCTACAAAAGAAAGCTCTGTAACCATTTATAGGGGAAGGAGAATGAAAGCCGAAGGAAATTTGCAACAAAGAATCATGGCATAGTCGCATCTGAGAAATAAATTAAAGCACTTTAGGTCCTTCAGTTGATTATACTGGTATTACCAGGACTTTGAATAAGCTGAATTCTCTGATAATACAGCCCACATTTTATTGGGTATTTAAAATGCAAAATGACAGTTCTGAGTTGTCCATGAATTGCTTCTTTTAATTCTTGGAACAACCCTACAGGGTAGGTAATATTACTATCACCACTTTAAAAATGGAGAAACAGGCGGGCACTGACAGGTTAAAAACTCACCCAAGGGAAAGCATGTTGCATATGGTTGAACCGGGTCTGTAAACCAGACAACCACACTGTAGAGCCCACATCTGTGACCTATACCACTGCCTAGGTATGGAAAGTTCCACCATTCTTCATCTTCTATCCTCAGCCCTCTTCAAAAGGGCTCTAACACACAAACCAGGACTAGACTCCTTGTGTTCATCCATAACACCGCATACTTACACTTCTCCACTCACGGTATTTGCCTTTACACAGGATGAGGCAAAAGGAGGTTTGCGGTTGTTTATATGGAAATACGGTAAGTAATAAATAATAAAACAAGAGTAAACTGTTTTGCATACTCACAACTGTAAACACACTTTTGCCCACCCCCCGCACACTGTAATTGCTTGCTTAATGTTTGTCTCCCTTTTCAGACTATAAGCCTGATGAAGACAAGAGCTGTACATCTCTTGTTCATTATTAAATCTCCAGAGGCTAGCATTGTCCAGTATATACGAAGTATTCATAAAGGAATGCACAAACATTTTACTGTTGTTTAAAAAATCTGTTCTCTCAAGAGCCATTCAAAAATTTCTGTTAGTAACTCCAAAAACAATAATTTCCCATCAATAATAGATAATGTGTATTCAGCACTTACTGTCGTAGGTCCAATTCTAAGCACTTAGTTTATATTCAATTACTTAATAGTCAGAATTTTTTCGTATAAAGGGGAAATGAAATTTCAAGAGGCTAACTAACTAGCCCCATACCACACAGCAAGTGAAATACACAACCGGGATCTGAACACAAGCATCTGACTCTGGAGCCTGATCTGTACTCTACCTCTAAACAGGAGCGATTTTCAAGGGGCTAAATTCTCTGACTGAATGACTGCTTTGTGCTACAAAGCAGTTAAGAATTTGGAAAATTTGGGGAAAGATCTCCATTCCTTAATCTTAACATATATTTAGTAAATAATAGAGTGGTGGAGATAAAACAAATGATTAGCCTGTACTTGTCCTCAATTTTTTTCAAAATTATAAAATATTTTAGAAACTTTAAAAATATTATTTCTGATTTTCAAAATACAAGAATGGGGAATGAAGAATAAGAAAAATAATTCAATTAGTTTTGCTGATGTAGTTGACTTTTAGCATTTTTTCATAAACAGTGGACACTAGTTCTAAGTAAGAATTACAATCCAACAAAATACACATTTATACTGCTTTACTATTTATAGACTTTGTAAGCAATATTTTGAAGTTATTACTTGCATAAAATTTTACAGTTATGGCCATTTTCAAAGCAGACTTTATGGATAAATTTAGATGGTTTATTGGATTAAGGAAGCACTGTTTTCTCAAATAGTATCAAATAATTCTTTGCAAGAGATATCACCAACTCAAATAGCTTTCTGATCATAGATTACAGTAATTCTCTTAAAGTCTAAGCTAGAGGAAAAAAAATGTCTCCATGAACTTGGTACGCCAAAATTTCGACTTGGTATATATTTACTTCTGACAGACCCGATTATAATCATAAGTGATTTTAAAAAAGGACAATGGTCTAATTCTTGTCCAAAAAGTTTGTATCTAACCTGAATCTATGAGGACACAATCTGGCAATACAGATTGTGAAATACTATATGAGAAAAATGGCCTGGACTTTTCAAAAATGTTGTTGTGAATGTCAAGATAAAAATATGGCAGGGAACTATTTACAATTAAAGCAGACCTAGAGAGATATGAAAAGTAAATCCAATACCTGATGCTTAATTTCAACCTGGATTTAAGTTTAAACAAGTATAACAGGAATTATTGGAACAATGGGAAAATGTGAATATGGACTACATCGAATAAGCCCTGGCTGGTGTGGCTCAGTGGATTGAGAGCCGACCTGTAAACAAAATAATATTACTGCATTAATGTTAATATCTAGGATGTGCTAATATTATTGTGGTTATGTAGGAGAATGTCCCAGTTCTTGGGATGGTTAATCTGCAACTTACTTACAAATGATTCAGAAAAGAAAAATAAATAGAGAAAGCAAAGGAACCAAAAGTTAATAATTAGCAAAACAAGCTGAAAAGTATATGGATACTCAGTGTACTACTTTTTAAACTTTCCTGTAAACATGAAATTTTTAAAATAAAGACATGGAAACATTAAGGAAAGCTATATATCCAAATAATTGTAATATATTTTAGATGAGTGGGATGTTCTTAATTGTAACAAATGTAAAATAAAAAAACTTCCCGTCATATGAGTTATATTTGCCACTATGGTCTGTAAATGCCTGAATGTTGCCATAAAGAGCAGTTCTAAAACAATTATGCCTAAACCAAAACCATTGGCTTTGGTGATACTTTAGTTTGCAAATGGAAAATAGAGGTATTTTTAAATAATGTTCTCGTATTGATGAGATAAATTGTAAATATATCTTTTATTCTCTTTTCTGCCTTGTCACTCCCTCCCATTTCTTTATTCACATTGATGTGTTCCTTTATCTTGCAAAATTATCTGCATAGTAAGTATTCACTAAGTATTTTTAAATGAATAAATTAATACAGGAATAATGTTTCTGTGTATATCACTCTGAATATCCATGTAGTACCAAATCATAAGAAAGCGTCTAAAATTATGTGCTAATTTAACTTATTTTCATTAACTTGGAATGACTTTTCAAGTCAAGTCAACTCAGAGGACCCACTGAGATGCTGTGCTGTCCAACATCTGCAGAAACAACGCATCTATCAGAGTGGACAATTACTGACCGACAATGTTAACATGCTTCTGATGAAGATAACCCCTGCTTTACTGTACTCCTCCAAACTCTAGGGCCTCATTGGGATGCTCTTTGGATACTCAGGCAGAGCCAAAACTGTTTGCTGAGGAAAAGTCTGGCTTTGTCTTTATGTACTCCTAAGGACAGCGGTGGGCATGCTCCTAAATCTAAGGCAAGAACACAACTCAGTCAAGAACTTTTTCTTCCTCATCTCTTAGAAACAGTCTTGGTGTAACTACTGTTATTTAAGGGCAATGGTTTAAGGGACATGTGAGCATTCTCTTAGAATCAATCCTACAGTAACCTTTCATCAGGAAATCCATATACCTGGCAAACAGTAGTTTATCTACTTTTAAAAATTCCTTCCTACACTAAGTTTTCACTCAATATTCTTTCTCTTATTGGGTCTGTACTAAAAATGGCAATGTGAAGAATGTCTTAAGAATCTTCTATAATACTATTGAAGGAAGATAATTTCATTGGAGATAATTTAAAGAGTCATATAATAAATTACTCCCTCAGACATCAGGGCTCCCAAAAAGTTGTGATTACTGATAAAACATTAAGTTTCTTTTTAATCAGAAAATGATAACCATTAACCTTATTATGACTGTCAGGTAACACAGAGTTAATCCTCAGTCATAGTTTTAGAAATAATTCTCTTCCCTTTTGCTATCTACCTATCTGTACATATACTTACATAATATGTATGTTGTTCAGACAATATGTATAACATATACTTTTATAAAATATGTGCATAGTATATTTACATAACAAAACATATTATATGTATAACATGTAAAATATGTGATAATATGACCTGAATATTTAATTTTAAATATTTCAATTCTTTCTGTAAGTACTTGAAGTTCTAATAAATCTTATAAAACCCATAATCTTCAACATTATTTACTAATTACTTGATATTTGCATGTCAGTATGTAGCCCAATATTTTTTGCCATATTACATGGTAAATATACTTAGAATTATAGTGTATAATTCTCCAGAAATATACTTAGAATTATTCCTACATGATTAAAATCTGTTCAAAGGAATAGTAATATATATTTCCGGAGCATGTTAAGTTACATATACTTTCTTACTTAAGCAATAAAATGACCTAAATGATGGGAATTAAAATCCCCATTTCATAGATGAAGAAATTAAAGCATGGAGAATTTACTTAACTTGCAAAAATCATGTAGCTAATAAGTGGTGAAGTCATAAAATAAATATAAGCCTTCTGACCCCAAAGCCCACTGGTAACTATAGTTATATCGCCTCTCCTTAGTAAGGAATCAAGAAATTGGGGAAAGCACCAGAAACCAGCAATATCCACACATGGAAAAACACTTAAAAGATTAAGATTTAGTAGAGACTCATGAAACAATTCAAAACTGTGTTAAAATATATGAATTTAACAGTCAAGTTGAAAAAATTCATAGAATTAAGCCACGGGGTTTATCCCTATTCCCAAATGCCTTATTGTTCCCAAGAATCTGCAATCTTTTTATCAGTCACTTTATTTTGTTATACCTGATTGAGATTGCTACTCAAATTACCAACATTCCTGCCTGCTACTCAATAAAATCAATATGTCATGGCTACAAGTTAAATCACAGGATTAATGTGCTATTAATTATCTCATGATTTGCCAATTCATCATGAAGTTTTCCATATTAATATCATCATATAAGATGGTGACCCTAAATAGTTAAAAATTACTATACCATAATGAGGCTTCCTGCCCATAAAGACAGCAAAAACTAATCAGATAAACTTCCTGAGCCTTTGAAGCTGGCTTGTTTGGGTTTATGTCCCAGATCTGCCACTTACTACCTGTGTGAAATCAGGCCACTCTTTGCTTTTCTTCATTTGTGAAATTGAGATAACAAATAGGACTCTTGAGATCCTAATTTGGCACACAGTGAGTCCATATTAAGTGTCAGTGCTACCTCTGTAGCTATACCATAAGTATATCTCTGTATGAATAGAGAAAAAGCTCAGATCACATCTTGTGGATCAATTTTGAAAACTGTATGTGGTTTCAGCTGTGATGCAAAAGGGAAAAGGATATCCTACCCAACCACGAACCTCTTTAAACCCAGTAGAGAAACTACAGATAAACAATGTGGCATTTCAAATAGCAAATACAACCGTCTCTTTCAAACCGATAATCGCTAAAATAATCCATACAATCTTTAATCAAAAACCTTCCTTTCCAATGTAACTCCATGGGAGTTTGGAGGAACAGACTGTATTCATTGGGTAAATGATAAAAACATCTGTACAGGTCAGTGTTACTACTAAGATTTTTGTAAAATGTGATAAAATTTCACCTTCTTGTAAAACAAAACTAAGAAGGAAGACAGTGAATAAAATCTGAAGTCTTTCTGCCTCATTGCTATTCTCCTAAGCTGTGAACTAGTGGAATCTAGACATAGATAAAAGCTTTGATTCTCCTCCCTCCACAGAAAGGGATAAAACAGAAATATAATGTGAGCCACAAATATGAACCTCACATGTAATCTGAAAGTTTCTAGTTGCCACATTAAAAAAGTAAAAAGAGGTGCAAATAACTTTAATAACATACTTCATTTAAGCCAACATATCCAAATATTATTATTTCAACACATAATCAATATTAAAAGTCATAAGATATTTTGCATTCTTTCTTTCAAAGCAGGTCTTCCATTCCAGTGTGTACTGGTGGTTACAACAAATCTCAGTTCAGACTAACTGCACTTCAAGTGCTCCAACAGTGGCGTGTGGCTAGTGGCTACAATACAGGAAAGCGCAGATGTAAAGGATTCTGAGGGGATTTGTTTATCCTTTTTATTAAATCATACACCTCTTCCTCAAGAGGTAAAATGGGCTCAAGATAGCTATGGTAATTCATACAATCTAGATAAATCAGTAAACTAACACATTCTAATAGCTAATTTTTCCCCAACATTCAAAAATGCAAAATATATTTCAGCCAAAAATAAAATAGATGAAATTACTTAGTCGAAAAGTTTTTTTTACTTATTATGTGCTAAGTAATAGTCTATAATAGCTCTTACCAACTACTCTATAAATTTAAAAGCTTCTAGTATATAATACCTGCCAACGTTCTTTTATTGAGGATTTCTTCCATACCTTTAAGGTAAATGAAATGGGTGAAATAATTAGATTTTGCCTATAATTTACTATCTATGGCATGATTTTCTTTTACTGAATTGGTGATGAAACAGCACTGGTCTGATTTAATACTATAAATTCAGAACAAATGGGAAAGCATTAAATTCAGAAGTGCTTCTGGACCATTAACTTCCATGCTGATTTGACATGCACCATCGTACTCAGGCAACAGACTCAGGAATAAAACCTATTCCTAAAGCAAACAGTACTTTATCTCATAACCATCTGGGGTTCACATCCTTAGGGCCACTGCGTACTCTTGTCTGGTATATTTTAATATCTTGAGAGATACAGCACTAAGGCTTACTTTATTAGTGAAACTCATTTTGCCAGGAAAAGAAGACTGACATAGAAGAGATTATAGAGGAAACAGAATTTTGGATAAGGCCCTTGTTTTCATTATTTAGCTGAAGAAAATTGTGGGTTATATACTCTTTCAAGCCCTATGGTTTTTCTGAGGTACCAGTAGAAGTGATGCCATTCATAACATGGACAGTGGTCTCTTTCATATATCGCCTATAGTCACAAACTTAAGTGCCAAGCAGATGGTTGAAATCTGTTTTGTATAAAATGTGTGCTTTTTTCCCCCAACTGTGTTCTTTGTATTCATATTCAGCCTAGGTTTTAGCCATCAAAACACTGGCACTATGTCGATCATTAGCAGCATTTTAGACAACTGGCAACTAAGGTATTCACTGTTCTCCACAAAATGTTCAGCTAATATTTCCCAGATGTATAATTAAGGCAAAAGATCATCTTCTTAAATTGGTATCAGCACTTTGGATGGCTTCTGGATTTCAACAGATTATTTTAGTGGAAAACAATTTTATATCAAAAATAAGGGTTCTTTTTCTGAGATGCATCTGTTTGCATGTAATACAACTGCTCGTGAAAATAAATCTACTAATTTGCCCAAGCTTCACCTACAGCCTAAGGAATAAGTAGCTAGCTAAGGCAACACCTCTCGTGTCACTTCTACTATAAGTTTTTATGATATACTATATTTGTATCAATAAGTTTCTTGTAGTTATTTAAAATGTTCTAATTTTCAAAATATTTGTAAAATACTTTAAAAAGCAATACATGGTATGTGACATTTTTTTTACCTTAACAGAAAACCACTCTTTTTTTTGTTGTCCAATAATTTGTTCTATAAAATTATCCATTATAATGATTATACACAAATAAATTAATCTTAACTTGCATAGGTTTTAAAGCATAGGAATAAGATAAATTAGCAAATTCAGTATTTAAATACTAGATATACTGATATTTACAAAAACAGCAGCTAGTGTATCAGATTTCCTATATATAAAGTGGAAAGAGATCTTTCTTAAGGTTTTTTATTATTAACAGTCAGCTGTCGGAAGAAACTATAGCTATATTGCTCCTATTTAGGTACGAGTTATCTGGAATTAGTAATCAGAAGTGCATTTAAAACAATTACAGTTGTATTAACTACAAAGTAAAAAAATAAATAAATACATTTTTTACAGGTATTGTTTTACATGATAATTTTCAACTATCAGGCTAGAATGTTATCAAACAAAAATATATAAATTCTTTTGAAGTGCTGGTCATGTTATATTTTCCAAAACATCAAACTAGTTTTCAAACTTTGAATTCAGTGTCTTGCATTCAGAAATACACAAATACATTTTTTAAATTTTCTAAGTTTAAGATGACTCATTAATGATGAGGGATAAATAATGTTATACTCATTTTAAAGCCTATTTTATAAATGCATGGCCAAACCCCAAAGAATCTGAGTGACCTACACATCACAAAGTTTTAATTATTGATTTAGAAACTGTAGGAACATATGCCAACTTTGTATATCAGTAAATGCTGGATGATATAATATATTAACAATAAGTTGTCCAACTGAATGATTTCCAGATTTTCTTACTTTTTTAAGAGCAGGATATTTGCACATTTCCTGTTGGTCCTTGTTTTACATAGGCACTTTCCTGTTTGTTTTTTACAACCTTTATATCTGTACTAAGAGCATAAAATAACAACAATTCTTTATTCCCAAAATCAAAGTGACAGGAATATAAGAAAATGGATATTATAATTATTAATCAAATAATTAATCTTAACATATTGCCAATTCTATTGTTATTACAAATATATGAATCTACATTTAAAGTTTATAACTAATTTATACTTCATGATACCATAGTTATATTTTCAAGGTATACATAATAAAGAAGGACCTTGCATATATGTAGTCAAAGATTATGTTGCTGATAGTATAACTGCAAAATTTTTTAAACACTGGGTTAAAAAAGCATGCAATCTGCCGAATGCAGTATACTACTAATATGAGGACCTTCTCCTCTAAGATAATAGAGCTTTGCAAATGCATCTTCCACTGGTTGCTCCTGTACTCCTTGCTTCACAGGATTCAGCATTTCTTTTCTTGAACTTGCCCACCATCGACTGATGTACATTAGGCTGGCTGGTCAGATGCTAATGCTAATAATTGTCTACTTTATTTTGAAAATCACTTAAAATCTTTCTTTTGACTATCTATTTGTAATCTTAGTTGATCATGACATTTTCAAGCCCTGTTTTATTTTTTCATATAAAAACATACACTGCTTATAGGCCCTGTGTTGTCCTAATGTTCTACTCTCTCTTTTTAATTTTTATCTTATCCTTATAAATAGATTTTCAGCACTTTGACCTAAAATGCCATTCTCATGCTTTTCATGTTATCCCAGAGTGTCTTGTTCAATCATACATGTGTAATTTATTTTCTACAATATCTGTAATGGTTGAGGATGGTGATCTGATATGCCTACGAGTTTCAAATACACAAAAATATGAATCTTACCTTTGAAACACATAGCTTCAAAATAGTTCATAGCAAATTTGAGCACTTAATCCTACATAAGAATTATACATAGCATTTAGATTTGAAATTCCTAAAACATGCTACAGTTACATGTTCCTGCACGCCACCACTCAGTTGACAGGTAAGGCGAATTGAGAAGTGGTTCCACATGTTAAACTTTGTTATACGAGATACTCTGTCTACAACAAGCTACGTAAATTCAAGAATTCTGACCACAATAGTACAGAGCGAGGGATCATCCAAATGTAGTTCGAAGAGATGAAATTTTGAGATTTTGAGAGAATTTAGAAATGATCCAGTCCATCTTTGCATTTCACAGATGCATAAACTAAAACCCCAAGCCTCTTCTCAATCTGTAAGAAAGAACTAGAACTTAAGATCTTACACCCAGCTAATAACACTTTCTATTATGGTACACTTCCCCCCAAAAAACAGGGCAGTTACTGGCAAATGTATATTTTTACCAAAAAGGAGGACATTTTTCTAAGTTTCAGGAGTAAACACTCAAAATCCACAAAAACTGTTCATTTTTTATGTATGCCTTAGGCCTCTAAAGCTCACCTTTCTCATCTCAAGCTGAAATATCAGATTTTACAAAAGCAAATTTTAACATACCCAACTTCTCGAATTCAAATTTTTCACTAAAAATGCATCACAATGCCACATTCAGATTTTTAAAGCTGGAAAACTGTTGTAGGTCCTTATAGCTGATGCCAAAGGATTTTGTGTTACAAGTGAGAAAGTGGGAATGCATCTTGTTTGTATTTTACATGCAATACATGTAATTGCAAGAATTGCAATACATGCAATTCTTCCTTTCAAGGTTTTCTCCCTAAAATTGCAGCTTCATCAGTGTTTAGTAGGATTTATTCAAAATTCAATTATCTTATAAGTGAAAAAGTTTCTCCTGAATTCCAAACTTTGTTTATATGTATGTGTATAGCTATTACATTCCCCCAAATCTTCATATAGCTGTTACTGACTCCCAATTATCCTTTAATTTACTTATAAAAGTCTATATATTCTGCTCCTTCACTCTAAATCTTTAAATTGCAATAAGGATCTCCTAGATATGATTTTCTTTTTCTAAGAAAATGCTTTTAAAGCATTAAACATCCCTAAATTGTTTTTAGGTCAAATTAGATCCACTTTATTTTTCCACTAATGCTAAATTTTCAAGAAACAATTACACTGCCATATTTAATCCCATAATTCTTAGGGCTCTAAAAACACTATCTTTTTTGGTTTCCTAAATTCTGGCTATGTTTAGAACTACAGGAAAAAGAAGTTCTTGCCTCAGAAATAGCATTCATAATCTTTGTCCATTCCGAGGTCTTCTATTTGATTAATGGTACTTAGAATATTGCATAAAATTTTCTTCACATCTTGATGACACTATGGTAGAGATGATAATCTGAATCTGATATTGTATATTCAGCTATCACTCATTCGAACTGGAAGTTGAATTAGTGAATAAATCAAAACTAGTTTGATCACCAGGTCATTTCTTTCTGTACTAAAGAGTAAGAACACTATACATTATTTAACAAATCTTTGACATATCTCTTGTAAAACAGATAAAGAAGAAGAAAAGGAAACTACTAACATGATTTATGTGACATCATCCTGCAAACTCTTTTCAAACATATTATGAAACTCAATAGCAAATAAAAAAAGGGGGAGGTGTTGAAACAAAGGCATAACAGGAAAAAAGTAAAAAAGTCTTTGAACTTAGTAAAGTATTGCCCAACAAACTCTGGCCCAGGTAAATAACCAAAAGGAAGAGTTGTAGGCAAACAAGTAATAACCTTAACTTAAGAATCAAAATTAAAATGTTTTGAAATTGTGTCATGCAGCCTTTATTAACTGTGTATAAAAAATTAATAACATATAAAAACATTCCTCTTTATTTTGTGTTCTTATGTGAATGCGTGTTTCTCATTTTCAGTGTTTGTGTTTCTTTTTCATTGGATGCCCTTTTATTAGATAAATATGAGATTGTTCAAAATGAAAAGTCAACGGCTAGTATGTGAAAGTTCTACAACCATTTCTCAAACAATCTATCACCTTGGTATCTTCACCCTAATTAACATAAAACCAGAAAACCAACCCAAAATCAGTTCTGAAGTAAACGATTTACTATATTTCAAAATAAATTTTAATTAAAATGTAGCAGGAAAACACTATTTGAATCTATGCCTTTCTTTTACTACAAGATTTAAAAATTATCAACATGCAAAGTAGGTTAACCCTTCCCTTTCTCTTCTCAATAATGTTCCTAAAGCCCTAAAGGAGAGAACACATCTTTTATGAAATTGCTGATCAGTGTCCCAAATGACCTAATTCTCTTAAACGGTAAATAAAAATTTTACAAGGTTTTGAGGCTATCTTTTTGGGGGGCCCTATGAGGTGCACTTCATTTCTTCAAAATACATCTTTTCTCAGTGCATCTGATTCTTAGGTTTCGATGTGACAGAAATGACTGTGATGGGCAGAGCAGGCACATATGCATAGAATATAATAAATGTGCATCTCTACAATAAGAAAGTTTAAAAATGAAGCTACTAATACATTTTAAAGAAATATCATATCTCGTGTTTTTTAACATTTTCTTTTCTTAAAAAAAAAGCATTCTTTCAAAGATGTGAAAAGCAGAAATGGAAATGCTGTTACATATGAAAGTTTCAACAGATTTGCTTCCAGAAGCTTTTCTTTATAGTGTTCTCTTACCTACAGTGTATGTTGGCACTGGCAGGTAGCCCTAATTCGTTAGTAGCCAAATTATTTTTGTCCCTGAAGTACGAGAGATCTCCATAGCACATGAATGAGACATGGTTTACTAGTTTACACACATTTTTATAACTCCGAGAAACCAAAACTCATTCACAAACACTTTCATTCCAGCAAAGAGAAGGGCTACAGATTATCAGAGACATCTACTTTGAATTCCCGGTCCCATTCTCCAGGAGAAAATGAAGAGAAAAAAATCTTACTAACTTCAATAGAGAACTTTGGTCTTTAATGCAAGAAAAATAAACAGCTTTCTATTTGCCATACTCCACATTTCAATTAAATCGAAATATTTCAGCATAAAGAATTAAGAAAAAAACCATCATATTTTAGTAATGAACCTAAATGTCTCCACATCAAAATGCATCACAACGGCATAGTAGTTTTAGATAATGTGGTTCACAATAACTAGCATCCTCATACTGCATGATCACCGGCTACATTTATATACTGCTGTACCACCTTCACTAAGTTACAGAGAAACAACAGGAAGATGAAATAAGCAACACTTAGAAATAAACATATAACACAAATGATGATTCAGCCATAGCAAAAGAAAAAAAAAATCTCTGAATTTTAAGGCCATGACAAAACTAAAGAGCCAAGTGCCTGAAATGTTACTTAGATAAAAGAAAGAGAGATCTGAAATACCATAAGGCAAGTTCAGGTTTGAATTGATTAAAGGTTAAACGCTGATTTCAAATGTCTATGAACATCCACAAGCTTTTGTTTTTAATTTTCTTTCTGTCATGTTTTATGGGTAAAAAGTCCTTAAACTACCTTGTAATAGATTAATTGCTTTCAAGCTGGGTGACAAAAGGGCATAATGACCGGAAAAATAATACAAAAGAAACAGAAAAAGCATGTTAACAAGTTTATCAACAAACCTGGGTAATTCTCATCAAGTACAGATTAAGGTTCAGTGGTTCCAAACTGGCAGCATTCAAGTTGGGTTCATATTTGGGTTTTTTGTTTTGTTTGTTTTTTTAAACCACCTGTCCTAAAACGACATTGTTTATGCTAATTATCTTTGTTTATGCCACAATTCTGTTTGTTTACTACATTCTTTTAAAATGCCATATCCCTATAAACAGTTCTCACCAGAATTCTTCTAAATCTTGTTTCGGTCTGGTCCTTCTCGGCAGCCCACTGAGCAGAATGCAGTTCTACAATGAAGGCGCAAGAGCTGGGAGCAACTTTGAGTCTCTGCCTCCTCAGGCTGGCAAAGGCAGGGAGTACTGCTAAGGTTTTACTCAGACTCCAACGGTGAAGGATACTGAACGTGTAGAAATGCAACACTCCCCTATTGGACAAGCAGAACCATACGCCACTATATCTCCAGAGGAGATGTATAAACTCTCAACTAGTAAGTGAAGAGAAGAATAGATAAACTAAGGGGAAGGGAGTGCAGTTTTCAAACTGCAGGAGAAAACACACAGGGTGAAAAAAGATTGAAAAAAGATCTCCTGAGCCATTATCAGTTCCTGATTAATATGAGGAAATATATGGCACTCTCCTAAAGGATGTCCAAATAAACACTGCTCACTTAAGCAAAAGAATATCAGTCTTTAAAATTTTTTCTTCTCCAGCAAAACGACTTAATCATCTATGTAACAAACACTATGTTAACATTACCACAACATGCATAAACACTCAAATTTTGTAGTTAAGAGAAATGATGATGATATCAATTGATGGAAAGAAGTATAGAATGAATGAAGCAAGGAAGAACTTGCTACATTTTAGTTCATTTCTGGTTTAACAAAATATTTCCATTAGAAGGATGTCATTTCAGATTATGGTGAAATCTATGGACATCTTTTTATCTGATCGCCATCATTTGAGTCAGAGACACGACACATTAAACTATATGTGAATTAGTACAAGAGACACATATTGGTTTATTTCCCATCCTATTAGTTCACTTCATTGAAATTAGAAGTGAATAACAAATTAAAGAAGAAAACAAAAATCCATCAGTTACACTTACTTAACTAATCTATGGAAAGGGATGCGCTTGACCTACACAATACATATCTGCGTTATGCATATATACTCATTAGGAGGCTGGAGAATTGACAGTGGAAACAATAGACAATGAAAATCAGACTTTTCCATAAATGTAATTTTGCTTTTTAAATGCATTATAAATGTAATTCATTTGAAATAGCTTCTAGCCCTGTGGAGGAGTAATGTGCCAAAGTATTAGAATAGGACTTATTATTTGCCTCTCAGGTATGATGCGTGCATTGTAGTTAAAAGCTCCCTAAGAACAGGTAAATACTTTATTGTATGTTTATTATAATTCAGAAATATAAGAAAAGAACACACCAATATGTGAAGTAATCATAACACTCACACATTTCTATATCTATTAACCTGCTAAACACTGAGCGGTATACATTGCCACCTGATTTAACCCTTAATTGTCCTTGGAGACCAGGCGGGTCTCCTGCTAAGTCTTCAGGACAGTACTCCCCTGTGGGTGTGATAGAAGTGCAGTTGTCCACTGCTTCGTGCAAGCTGCATGTCAAGCTAATATTTCAGCTCAGTTAACTTGCAGCTTATTTAGATGGTGCTTAAAATTCATAATCAATGATAGGCACCCTTTCCTCTACACAGTATAAGTACATAAAAATAATAAAATGGACAAAGGCAAATATCAGAACACCCTGAAAACTTAATACCAAAGTTACAGGTTTACAGTTGCCATTAGGTGACAGAATGTGAACAGGTAAGTTCCCTTTGATTCACAACTAGAGATTACCTGCTAGCTTGAATGTGCTTATCACATGAGAACAACGATGCTTTTTGGTTTCTAATTAGGTCAAATAAATCTGTCTAGGTTACAAATATTTTATCAATATTGCCAAACTTTAGGTAATTAAAGTAATGTGAATGTCAGAGGTATTCTTGTAGACCACTAATAGTAATTTGCCATGGTAGTTTAACAAATCAGTTAGTCACAATACCTGATGTATATTTGTCTCTTCAGAAAAACAATGAAAAGTTTCTTAATGTGAAAAAATTATCTTTAGTCAATATAACCAGAAATAACTATGATAGGCATGTAAGTTAAATACATTAAATTTCCATTAGAGAAGGTTTTACTCTTGCAGTGTTGTCTCGGACACGCAGAACATAGGCAGCCTGTGGTCTGCACCCGTTTTGAGAGAAGCAGCCAAATAGGTGATACTATGAACTTAATTGGCCGCATCCTAGTGTATTCAGTCACAATTTTTCTATTAATTATCAAACTTTTTCTTAAGCTGTCATCTTCCACTTGCTTTTTATATAAGCCTCTAACATAGAGCAAATAGAAAGTGACAAGTAGCTTAGTCATGACACTATCAACATTATTAAATGGAATAAATATAAAAGAAATGAACAGCATACTTACTGACAGTACCAAAATTACTTTTCTTAATTCATCAGAAACAAATATGGATACTTAAGGCAGATTTTAAATATTTTCATTTTAGAAATATGAATAAATAGATGGAATTCTTAAAGGACAAATCTTAACTCACAATATTTTATTATTTATTTTCAAATACATACATAATTTCACTGTCTTCTTTTAAAATTTGTTAGGAGAGTTCATGCATTCGTCCTAATGACACTATTACTAGCATTTAGACCATGTTGCCAATTGTGTCTCCTCTAAACTGTATGACCTAAAAGACTTTGCTTACCAACAATTCCTTAGAACATACTTTGCCTATTCATGTCCCACCTGAGAATTGTGTTTTTCATTAGTCATAACCAGTTATGACAATCATGCTTGAAAATAAAAATAAAATATTTCAATTCCTTTACTTTGCAGAATCACTGTTTAATTTGCTCTACCTCCTGAATGTTTTTTAACAGACAATGAAACTGTTACTAGAGCTGAATCACTTAACTGCTTATTAGACTGACAGCATTGACCACGCACATTTCTAGGGCGACAAACACACGCATAGCAAATCTAAATGCAAATTTTGATCCTGATATTTAAGTTTTGAACATTCTTTAAAGTTCCAACTAGTCTACAGGTTGCACAGAATAATAGAAGATGGACACAACTATACCGATGATATTAGAAAAAACATCGTATAAAACTCCCAAAATACATCAACCCCCAGCAACTTGTTCACATCCTCTAGAGCAAAGCTCTCTATTTCATAAAGAAATCTTGAAGTCTTCTTTTCAGGTTTCGGACTAAGTTTCAGTGAATAACTTATCTATAGCAGGTGAATAAATAGAATAAAAATTAGCACTTGATTGAAATAAACTACTTATTCAAAGAAGATTGCAAATATTTGAGAAGGGAAAAATAACTGATTGTGAGAGAGTAGTTACAGAATATGTATCTCCTTTGGAGAATGTAAATATTCAATATTCAAACTGCAAGATATATGCTCTATGTGGATGACTATACACACACACACACACACATACACACACGCACACACTCACCCATACAAATTGAATGTAAACTAGTAATGATTTACTGAGATTTTTGTATATTTTACCAAGTATAACCAGAGGGGAAATTATTAAGAAATTTCATATTATATGACAGTTTCCAAAATTATTTTAGCTGCTAATATTTACAAATATGCTGTCTATACTAACAACTCTATTGATTATCACTTGCTTATTTAATTAGCCAGTTAGAAAAGCACCCAGAGGGTGACCCCCCACCAAAAAAAGAAAAAAAATAGGAAAAAAAGAAATCTCACTAGGAGGGAAAAAATCATTAAGAGATTTGACCATCAGAATAGGAAAGGGAAAAGTTTGGTTTAAAAAGAGATAACTGAAAAAATACAAATAAAGTTCACAGCAGGAAAGCTTGCCTATATAGAGAAATAGGCTACAGCCTGTTAATGTGTAACTACCTTTTTATAAGAACAGTCTGTTAACACGCTTAAGAATCAGACTCAGAGTTTTATTTCCAAAAACTATAGAGTTGAAGAATATTGTTATTTAAGTGCTACTCTGCTCACACACTGGAAAACTTGCTGTGGTATATTAACAAACTGCTACATTAAGCAATAGTATGTTCCAATATTAATAACTTCAACATCTACATATGAAATCGGCTGTATTTGCAAACTAACCTTTTTAAAGAGTTAATATGCAGAACTTTGAAGAGATAAATTCAAACTATTAACAAAGCTCAACCCTTCACTAGAATTATCTAGTGAGGATTCACCTTAGTTTAAAAAAAAAGATGAAGAGGAAATGAAAGAAAGAAGACAGTATTAAAGTATACATGTTAGCTATTTTACTTTCTTCCCTGATTTGATCATGGCTTCTCTAAAATTTGGTCACATTCAAGTATTATTTTATTCCCAATATCCTTCTCTTCTATTGCTTTATTCTAGAATGTTTTAATCTTTGTCCTTTCTTTTTTCATCTTTTCATATCAAATTCAGTTGTTTGAGCGATGAACAGCTTGACTTAGCATATTTTTAACCAGCTGGTCTAGCACCTAGCTTGCATTGCATAGTCAGATACAACAAATGTTTATACAGAAGGTAGCTTTCATGAAATTGAAAAAAAAAAGCCAGGGTATCATGCATCCTGGCTTTTTTTAGCTATTTTTTTAATTCACCATACAGAATCCAAAGTTTGAATTCTTTTTAATGGCAAACAAAATTCTATTTATAGTTCTAAAAATGAACTTAGGCTGGGATAAGAACTCAAATTTAAAAATTGCGATGTGTACTTACAGGAACACTAAGAGGGCTAAAATTCTTTCAAAGCCCTGCTGTACTTGCAATAACATCAAATGAAAAGATGTTGCACATATTTCTCCAAATAGGAACTACTTAATTACAAATACACTTATTCCCATCATAGCAAAAGGAGAACATGCAGTAAATCACAATTTACTTTAAGACAGCTAGTGCAAAAAGTGGCCGCGGAAACTTAGAAAGAGATCATCACTATTTCCCCCTTTTTTGACATTTCAAAAGTAATCCACTAATGGAGTGCTGTGATGTTAAATATTCTTTTGAAAGAATCTGCTCTCTTATATCAACAAAAGGTCATGTGCTTTACTGAGTAGCTTCCAAAGTTTTACGGAAGGATCAAATAGGAACTTACAGCCTCCGTTTAACCACCACTAAAATCTTCTGTCACCCCAGGAATTGCCAGACAGAGATGTTGAACATGGTTAACACTCTGCACAAAAGCATTTTAAAAGGTGTAGAAGGGAAGGAAAATATCAATGAAGGAAGAAAGTGAGAGAGGGAATGAGAAAGAGAAAAGCTGCGAGTGGGGGCAGAGAGAGATGCTTAATGTTCATTTAATTTCCTGTTATAGGACGCAACCTAAAAACATTGAAATCTCGGAGACTTTACAAATCAGTTCAATTGGGTCCGGGCAATCACCACAAAAATCAGCTAAGAAGATTGCAGAAACCCTGGCTAAAGGCTTTTCTAACAAACAGGGGAGCATCTTCCAACTGATTCAGAGCCGACTGTAAAAGGGGAGAGTTGTACTTCAATATATTAGGGGTAAAAACTGTACTCACCTTTCAAACTCCTGAGGTAAATCAGGGTCAGTAAGCATGCTGGAAAAGCACAATTTCCCTTTGTCACAGCAGCCACCTATGATCGTCTCCAACTGAACCTGTCAAGTGAGTCCAAACCTTCTGAACCAATTGATTTTCTCTCTCTCTCTCTCTCTCCCTCTCTCTCTCTCTCTCTCTCTCTCTCTCTCTCTCTCTCTCTCTCTGTCTCTCTCTCTCTCTCTCTCTCTCTTTCTCCCCCTCTCTGTCTCAATCTCTCTCTCTCCCCCCTCGTCCCCCTCCCTTCCCTAGGACTCCTTGACCAGTCTCTTAAAGGGGTAGCGCACTTCCAGCGCGGGGTCTGGCTGCTCCCCCTGCACAGAGCCGCACACTCACTCAGGCTGCAGAGCACTAGACAACCTCAGGATGCCTGTCCTTTCATTTGAATTCCCTCTTCCAGACATCACCGAATGTGAGGAGTCAACTCATGTAACACATCTCCCATACTCTCCTCTAAATAACATAAGTCCTCTCTCTCTCTCCCATATACACACGCCAGTAGATTTTTTAAAATGCATTTGCTGCTGATTAAAAGAGAAACCTGTATACTAGCAGAATTGATTAAACTGCATTATTAACTTATTAAGCAAAGAAATGATAGTAATCGCATTTTACACAAAGAATTGTTATTCCTTTTCACCCCTTTCTAGGCTCTCTAGAGCACACACGGAAACGCACACACACATACACACACACACTCACACACAACAATCAGGCATTGTTCTGAGGGAAGAAAAGCAACTTTGACAGATTGAAATATAGCAGAGGCCCCTTCAAGGAAACCTGTAAACAACTTGTCACTCACTCTGTCGGACTCACTGTTAGCTCCTGCTTTCCACAAAGTGGTGCGAACGTCCTGGCAACCCAACCAAAGTTTCCTGAGCTCCAAACTCCATGAAACACGGCGTGCGATGTGGAGGGGAATAGGTATCCACATGCCAAAATAATACGCACACACAAACACACACACCCACGAGGGGGCAAGAAGCACAAGCCAAACACCCAAAAACGAAAACGAAAAGATGGGGCTCGGAAACTGTCCTGCTCGGGCTCGCTGAGGAGGTCAGGGGTAGGGAGCGCTCCCCTGCCTGTGGGTCTCTTTAATTTCCTCTGCCCAAGCAGCCACAGATAACAAGGTGGACAAACTGTGGCTTTACAGATCCTAAGCTGGCTGGCAAGGCACAGCCTCCATAGCAGTTCCAATTATCTAGATAAAAATCTGGCAGGCGAGGAAGGTAATCAGGTAATGTACCTTTGACATGAAATGACAGAGGCACAAGCACACAGAGACACTTACACAGACACGCATGCAGAGATGGTGGCTGCCCCGTGCACTGCAGCATCTGGTCAGGGAGTGAGCACACACTCACCAACACGAGATAGTGTGCATTCTTCACACACACACACACGCGCGCACACACACACTCTCAGTCACACACGCTCTCCACTCCTACTGGGAGGGTTCATTCTGCACAAAAGGCTACATTACAGAGCCCGCCCCAATAAGGGAAAGAGAGAAAAAAAAGCCTTCCATTGTTGAGAGGGCAGGTCAGTTGATTAGATTTTCTGTGGAGAATTCCACGAGGAAATTCCCTTCAAAGCCGAAGTGATTAACTGGGGGCTATTCTGGAAATGGAGCAGACAATGGCTCAATAGTCTGCACAGCCAATGTCCAGGCTGGCACTGAACTCACTTTAAAAAAAAAATAAAAGCCAGACTCCCTGTTCTTTTCCACACATTCCCCCCCAACCCCCTCCACTCCTTCCAACTTCCCCTCCCAATTCCTTTTATTTTGCAGCTGGACAACATTAAGGGCCTTTAAAACCACAAGGGTTGACCCCACAGCAGTTTGATTAGGTCCCACTTTTTTTCCCTGGCGACAGGCAGACAGTAAGTTTACTTTCTTAGACATACACAATGTGGCACTATACACATATTCCAAATATCGAGATCAATGATTAACATTCTAACATTAATAAATTTATTCTTCTATCAAAGCTTATATATTTTTTGACAAAGTTGATAATAACTTAATAATGAGAGTCATCATTCACTGGGTATCCTAAAAATAAATGTATGTCTACCACAAAATCAATGTGGAATAAGATTTAAGCATGTCACTATGGAGTTAAGACACTAACAAAACACAGAATTATGACCCACCCTGAAAAAGCTGTTCAGAAGGGATGTGGCAAAAATGACTTGATGCTGACATGATTTTCATTTTCAGCAGTTGAGGAAGGGGGAAGGATATTACTCACTATTCTTTCTTGTCGTTAGCCTCAAATTATTTTTTATTACAGCAACAACCCACTCCTACATAGAAAACTGAGAAAATTATTGTATTTATTTTAAATATCTGTTTGTTCAGCCCTTCTGAGACCTACAATCTGATACACTCTAATTAATAAAGTATACAAAAAATAAATGTTTTCTATTGTTAATATTGTTTATGGGAATTAGGGAATGGTAGCTGCATGGCTGTTGCATACCCTTTAAAATAGTTTTTGTAAAAAAAATTTCTAATTAGAGAATCTTTTTTCCTCTTATATAAATAGAGAAAAATGAAGAAGGAGGGAGGTACGTTGCAGGGGCAATGGGAGCTGGAGTCAGGAAAAGGAGGAGGCAGTGAGGAGAGGATGCAGGGAGAGCACAGGGAGACATAGTGGCAGCATAAAGATAGAAACAAAGATAATGGCCATAAGGCAGGATGCTGAGATCCGTATGGTCCCAGCTGCTGTCTTGCTACAGCTAGTACCTCTGGTTGTTTCTCTGAAACTCTAATCCAGAAGGTCAGCGGAGCAGGTAGGGAAGAGAGTATGACTGTTTGAGGCCAACTATAATAATAATAAAAAGATGCTCATATCAGAATCTTCCTTGTCTTTGGTTCTGTTTTTATAGGTACTTAATATATATATGTGGCAGTACACATATGCCAAATAAACACAAAGCATGTACAGGAAAATAGTAAATGGTTGGAAGTCAGGTTAAGACCTCAACATATAAACATTACTGTAGCTATTCAAAAACAAATTATTTCTTGCACAATCATCCCTGCTGAATGATTTGAAATAAAGTAGGAACTAGACAGAAATTTTGCCAAATATAACAATGATCACTTTAATAATGGTACTTTGAAGTAGTAGAACTCTCCAGTTAATAAGGAATTTTGTTCACGTAGATTAGCTCATGGATCATACGCAGTGCAGAAAAAAGGGGTCATGTGTACCCCTAAGTTCCCCAGTGTTTAAACTTGGGCAAAAGGAATTTAAAGTCATACAACTGGTTAGTGGTCCATTTGTTACTTGAAGCCAGATCTTATTTCATTTGTGATACCATAACACAGAACAAAATAACGCAGAATTTAGAGCTGAGTGAAAAATCCCAAGAAGGTACTCACTTTTTAAGTGACATAAAAGGCTTTCAAATAATTGCTAATGAAATTAAATTTGATATAATCTCATTGGCATGAAGTTAGTACTGTATTTGATGGTTGAATGGAACAAATATTTTTAAATGTATCTCTCTTGGCCATAAAAGTTTTCTTTCATTTGAATTCTATATTACAAATTAGAATTTCTATAAGATTTAGAATGTCAGCCAAAGAGAAGGCAGTTCCAAAATGTTCTCGTCAAATCTTATCATTGGCAATTTCATTAAAGGATTGAATTGATCTAATTGATCCAATGACGAATGTTAAATTGCTATTATAAACTTATTTTACATTAAATGTTAAAATGTTTAAATATTAAACATGTTAATAACTACCATATAATATGTGTTCAATGAAATCATATTCTTTATCCATTACCTACAAATTTTAACATAATCAGTTGGTTATGTATTTGGTACTCTCTACACAGGACTTAACATTTGAATACGATTTTGCTATACTATTATAAGTAGATCTCCAGTAGGTTTCACAATATCTGTAGATTAAGATACACTTCAGCATTCAGTGAACATCTATTAAATGCTTACCAATATGTTAAGTACTAAGACTTTAAAAAACAATTCAAGAAAAATTTGTGACAAATCTAACATGTATGATCAAAATCCAAATTGTTTCATGCCCAAATCCTCTAAAGCAAATATGTTAAGAAAAGTTACAATCAAAATAAATAAGCAAATAAACAAAAAACAATGATGAGAACTTAATTGAATAATAATTACATTCATGGGAAATATGAAAATGATCTACAAATGCAAACATAAAACTATAAGTACATCTTCTGAGAAGACCAGAGCACACACTACGACATAAACCTATTACAATGACTTTTCATTCAGTGAGTCTCTGGGACACTGCTGCATTAGTATCATGGACAATGGAATGAACCTGGAAAAATGTGCTGTTGAGCTCATGTTGTTTCCACTGCACATACGAACAGGAGGCTCACACAGGCTACGGAAATGTGAGATGTGGTGCTGAATGCTGCTGGAAAATTCTCAGAGAATACAGGAACTTTTAAGACCATAAACAAACTATTTCTGAATTTCACCTCTTACAGGTATTGTTTCAAGCAAGCACTTTTATTTTCTCTCTCTCGTTTAAAAGGAAGTATTTCTGTTCCCATGTTTTAAGAGAATTGTAAATATTTTCTATTTCAATAACTGAAATTGAAATATGTGGTCACAGATACAGATTAAACTTCAATATTTGATATATGTTCCTACCATCAATCTTTAGTTTTTTCATTTTATGAAATTTGAAAGGCTATTTTTGAGAAATGAAACTTTCAGTGTTACGATCACAATGAGTTTAAAGTAAATCAGTGTCAGGCAGTACAAAATTGTATTGAATTAACCTAGCACGGAAGCATTAAGAAAATTTTCACCTATTTTTTTTCTCCTCACTGTTTTATTCCCCTTACTTTGTCACAAAAACATTAAAAAAGAACCTTTGACTTAAACAAAAAAAGATCACTGACCTTATATGTGTTGCTTCAAACTTTTAGTCTTGTAATTGAAAGTCAATAGCCAATCTTTTTTTTAATTAAAATATTTTTTTAATTCATTTATTTTTAGAGAGGAAGGGAAGGAGAGAGGGAGAGAAACATTAATGTATGGTTGCCTCTCATGGGTCTCTAACTGGGAACTGTCCTGCGACCCAGGCATGTGCCCTGACTGGGAATTGAACCGTGATCCTTTGGTTCACAGGCCCGTGTTCAATCCACTGAGCTACACCAGCCAGGGCCGATCTTTTTAATTTTTATTTTTTGTTTATATTTAACTTTATTTTATTGTTGACACTATCCATTCCCCCATTTTGCCCACCTCCACCAACCCTCCCCGCCTTTCCTCTGGCTTTAACCTTCTTTCATCCAGTCCCTTCCTCCCCGCTCCCCTCTGACACTTATTTTCTTTTATAAATACCTAAACTTCAATTTTCTACAACATTTATGCCAGAGAATTAGCATATAAGCCTACTTAGGGTATTGTCAGTTAGTTAATTAGAATATAAATATGAATTGTCCTCAAATCACATTTTTAACCAACTAGTACTGTTCAAGAACAAATTAAAAATGTGTTCACTTTAGAAACTCTAGTCCCATAATTTTCTGAAAGAGATGATGTCATTCCCAATAATACCTCCTAGTGTTTGATATCTTACTCTTTATTACCTTCAGAATAATTTGAGGAAATTAAAAAATAATAAATTTTACTTTTTAGGACTTTCTACCAGTCACTGTGACACATACAAAATAAAATTACCTCATTTAATATTCAAAACTACTATAGGAGATATGAGCTGTATTATCTCAAGTAAAAATGAGGAAACGGAGGCTTATAAAAAGAAGTTAATTGATTTGTTTGAGGTCCCCAAACTAGTAAGTGCAAATGGGGAAACCAAAGATATGAAATCTTCCCTCAAAAATTCTCAAAAGGCACTGAATGCTAATTTATTTCAAAAATAGCTTAATAGCAATAAAATATCTAGTACAAGGAATGTGCTTAATAATTATGCTTTAATGCTAAGTGAATGACCAAACTTTGGACAAAGTTAGGTTGATTGCCCCATCCTGACAAATAACTTGATACAAAAGTTGATTTTTACACAGCATTGAAAAGTTTAAGAAAATACTCATTGCATTTTTGGTGATCATAAACACAAAACTTAATCGAAATAATATAATTTGGGTCTCTATTAAAATAATTTTTAAACATTCCCATCATTATTGTGATTACATTTTTGGAATCTGAGGTAAAATACCTGTTTTCTAGTCCCCATGTTACTCCTTTGCATTGGAATATCTATCTTACGGAAAAGAATCGTTTCAGGCAAAGAGTGTCTGTTAGGAAGATAAGACCAACTGCATTAATACTGTTATTATTTTTATTCATTACACAATCATCTGCCCTTGTGATAAGTAGTAATGTTTATTTGCTGTCAGCTCATGGGGATGAGAAAGTCATGAACCAATCACTCAGGTGGTAAAGCTCAGAAGATACCTAGTGAATAAAATATCCATACAACCTATGAGAAGAGAAGCCATTCAAATGGGATCATATCTTTAAAAAGTGTCCTTGACTATTCAGCCCTTGCCCCACTTTTAAATTAGGTTGTTTGTTTTTTTTGGCATTGAGTTTTGTAAGTCTTTACAAATTTTAGATATTAACCCCTTATCGGATGTATCAGCAAATATGTTCTCTGATTCTGTGGGTTACCTTATTATTTTGTTGACATTTTTCTTTGCTGTGCAAAAATTTGGTAGTTTGATGTGGTACCATTTGTTTATTTTTTCTTTTGTTTCTCCAATGAGGACATACAGATGGCCGATAGACACATGAAAAGATGCTCAATGTCACTAATCATCAGAAAAATGCAAATTAAAACCACAATGAGATAATATCTTACACCTGTCAGAATAGCTATCATCAATAAATCAACAAACAACGAGTGCTGGTGAGGATGTGGAGCATGGGGGACCATTTTGCACTGTTGGTGGGAATGCAGACTGGCACAGCCACTGTGGAAAGCAGTATGGAGTTTTCTCAAAAAATTAAAAATGGATCTGCCTCATGACCCAGTGATCTCCCTTCTGGGAATATATCCAAAGGAAACCAAAATACTACTTTGAAAGAACTTAAGCATCCCTGTATACATTGTAGCATTATTTACAATCATCAAGATATGGAAGCAGCCCAAGGCCCCCCAGTAGATGAGTGAATAAAACAGCTATGGGATAGTTACACAATGGAATACTACTTGGTTGTGAAAAAGAGGAATATTTTACCCTTTGTGACAGTATGGAAGGGCCAGGAGAACATTATGCTAAGTGAAGTAAGCCAATCAGAGAAATACAAATATCATATGATTTCACTCATAAGTGGAATCTAATGAAGAAACTGAACTAACAAGCAAAACAGAGACAGACTCATAGATAGAGAGCAGGAATGACAGCAAAGGTGGAGAAAGTTAGGGGATGGAGCGATTGAGCAAAAAGGAAAAGACGCATGAACATGGGCAACAGTGTGGTGATTGTCGGGGGGAGGACAGTATAAGGTCGGTAAATGGTAATAGAAAAACATACAAAAATTTTAAATAAAAATAGTAATTAAAAAAATCTGGGAAAAAAAGTGTTTTTGGCTACCAAACAGTAATTTCTCAACCTGGAAATGAATCCGCAGAGCACACTACACTGACATTTTATTGTAAATGAGACAACAGCACAGTGAGTAGTAGTACCACGACCTTGCTAAAATGCAGCTTGGATTCTTACTTATTATGTTATTTCTGCAAAATATTTTAGTACACATCTTTCAGCAAACTTTTCCCACTGTAGATGTATGTTTTTCTAGGTACTAATTAATTAGAGCAGAAATAAGAGCTAAAACTGGGTAAAGTATAAAACCATTTGGACACTTAGCTTCATTTTTAAGTTCATTATACTTGTCTATTCTCTATATTCTCCTGTGATAGATTACTAAATGACAAATAAATCTTATTCATAGTAAGTGAAAATGTTGCCCCTTGACAATGTTCAGTGTATTTCTATCTAGAAGACCACAGAAATAATTATGGATAAGGAAGTTAGGAGCCCTGCACTCTCAACTAGGAGTCCCCACCTGCGGAGCCCAGGACCAGTACAGGTCTGTGGCCTGTTAGGAACCCAGCGAGCTCGAGCTCGGAGGGAAGCTCCTCTGAGCTCCGCCCTGCAGTTTCCGTCCTCCCAGCCCCTCACCTGGTCCACAGCAAGAGGTGAGTGGCAGGTGAGGGGCAGGGAGGAAGTGAGGCTAGCCTCAGCCCCACCTCCTGCCCCCTCCTCTCTGTCTGTGGGAAAACCGGTTCCTGGTGCCAAAAAGGTTGGTCACCCTGCTCTAAAGAGAGGCTGTATTCGTTCCTAAATAGTCATGTGGTCTTGCCTAAATCTAAAATCTCAGGAAAGGTGAGTTTTAAAGTAACTTTTCACTCTCAAATTCTGATTCAATAACTGCTTCTTTGATGAGTAAATTTATAATTTGCAAAATAAAATTTCTTACCCTTTTCACTTTTAAACCAGTTACATAGGCTTTTAAAAACTTTTAAGACTTGTCCTTATAATTTTTAAGCCCTTTAAAGTATGTCATAACTACATTCACACACATGTAAGATGATAAAGAAAATAAAACTTTTATTAATTAAAGTTAATTCAGCCAATTTCTATTAAATTGAGATGATCAGGAGAACTTGGTCACAAAAAAGGCCATGTTTTCAAAAGAACTAATTTCATAACTGATATAATCTATTTGTAAATTTGAAAAATTTGTGTGCTTGAATTTTCAAGTCACAACTCTCATTTTCTCTAACTACAATGACATTTATTAGCATTACCTAATTCATAAGAGTATTAAAGCAGTTCATTACTATATTGAACATGTCACATGTGTGTGATGACAGTGACTGGCGTGTTGAGAGAAATAAATGCAAAGTCTGCTGTTATCCAGAATTTCAAAACACAAATGAGAAACTCAAAAGACAGACTAAAAAGCTGAAATGTTAGAAATCCTGACAGACAAACTGTATTCAAGAAAACCTAGTTTTTTAAAATGAATTCTGTGAACACTCTGTAGAACTCCTGCCAAATAACATCATTTTTTCGTGTTATTGTTAAAAAATTACTTACTGCCATAATATAGAGATCAATTCATTAAGACTAGCCATAGGATAAAAAATGCAAGAAAATATACCTTACCAAAAGAATACATTCATTCAATTACTCCACAAACACATTTAGAAACTTTAATCTACACTTGTACTGTAAACCATCGATATATTGAGATTTTATTGTGTATACTGCATACTTTCATAAAATGAAAAAAAGATAATTAGTGCTAATTTACAAGTATTAATGGTATCAAATGATACATTAGTATTTAAAGACACCTAAATATTAATAAACTCTAAACAAATTATGGGTCTATAATTAGAAACATTAATTTTTAAATTTTGCTTCAAGTTAAGGCATAAACTAAACTGTAACAACCATTTGTAAGATATGATGGCATCCTAAGCACATCTTTAAAAATATGTGTATGTCTATGCCCTTCCTGGACTGTGGCCCACTTACTCTTAATAAATCCAATCGTATAAACACCAAAAATTCTAAATGACAAAGGCGCTATAAACAAATCAGAAGACATGAGACAAGCTGTAAAAAACATATGTCTCCATGATATACAAAGAGCTTTTTGAAATCAATAAGAAAAATATAATCTAAGAGTAGAATAGAAAAATAAGTTGTTCAAAGAAAATAAGAATGATTCGTAAACAAAGGAATGATGCTCAGCATCCTTTAGTGAAATGCAATTTACAACTACAATGTGATAACCATTTTCAACCTAGCAGCTTGGCAAAAAATCAAAACTCGGATTAACATTTTATATTAAATTGTACTATTTATTCATAAATAATTTCTTATCTCCCTTGCTATACTGCCCTGCTAATAGAATTTATTTCCTATTCCGTGGACTTTATCTTAGTCATATAACTAATGCTTGACTTAGCTCAGCCACCTTATCTTGTTTCTGCCTTCCACCATGAAATAACATACCCTAGACGGAGCCTGTTACATCATCCTGTGTCCTTCAATGACAGGAAATATAACGCAAATTTCCCATGTGAGTCCACTGTTTTTTTTTAATATATGTAAGTACACATAAATTAAATTATTGAAATATACATCTAATTAAACTAAAATCTCTCCAATCATCACCCATCAACTATATATAATATTTACCAAATTCAGATAAGCAGACCCAACACATATTTTTGGAGGCCTATAATTAATGTGTAATTTTTTATTATTAAAAAGTATTTTACCTGTTTGGAAAAAAATCTCATTTTTAATAATAATTGTCAATTTAAAGATATTTTCATAGAATATAATTTTCTTTTCTGGAATAAACATTCCTTTAAAAAATTCAGACTGCAGTGAATATATTTTTGGAGTATGTAATTTTTTCTTTCTTTTTCTTTAAAAGAAGCCTGTGTATAATTCAAGTTTGAGAGATGACAGCCTTATTATAAATCAAATATTTGACTCTCATTCTGCCATTGCCTCCTTACCCAGCCTCCTCTCTCTCAGCATGCCCTGAACTTCATGCTCCTGCTCCTCTAGACAGGTCGAGTTGAGGGCCAATAGCCTGTCATTTCTTCCTTTAATGATTTTGTGTGAACTGTATAGTCTTCCTGGAATATCTTCCAAACTCCCTCACCACTGTTTGGCATGCTAATTTCTACTCATCCTTTAAGATCTGTTGAAGCACCAGATCTTACAGGAATCCTATCTTCATCTCTCACCTGTTAACTTTCTTGGGATTTCCATACTACAGGTAGAATGTAAGTTCCTACTACTTGGCTGTAAGCTTTGTAAGGAAAGATGGTTTCAATTTGTTCATTTTTGTCCAGGGGCGTCCAACCTGCAGCCCATGGGCCACATGCAGCCCCAGATGGCTGTGAATGCAACCCAACATAAAATCATAGATTTACTTAAAACATTCTGAGTTTTGTGTGTGTGTGGGGGGGTTACGTGTCATGATGTACTTAACGTGTGGCCCAAGACAACTCTTCTTCCAGTGTGGCCCAGAAACGCCAAAAGGTTGGATACCCTTGCTAGACCAACCATTTCAAGTTCTGTAATACCCATGGCATTCTCTAACTAAAGAAGAGAAAATCTAGAGACTCAGAACCCTGTGTTTCTGTGTACTGGTACATATGTGTATATATATATGAGTACACACAAACATGCATATATGTTATGATGATGATGATGATGACCATTATTATTATCAATATTATTATAAAAGGTTAACCAACACAATAATTTACCTCGTTGTTTTCAAGCACAATCCATTTCCTAAGATCAGGACATACTTCCCACTCACATCATCACCTTTACATCTAGGTTTAAACAATGCTTCCTCAAGAAAGCTTTCCCTGGACAAGGACTGAAGTATAAGAAACAACATGTCCTGAAGTGTTAAAGTTCATGGACGACAGTAGTAATATTAACAGAAGTTTGGAAGTTGGCATTGCTTGTGGGAAAAGTGATGTTACATTGAATATGACATAATGGCAGAACATATAAGTAGAGGTTTCCAACTTACAGATGGAAATATTTCACTTAATTATGTAGAAAATCATAGAAAAAGTAAATTTTAGTTATAAGCACGAAAGGCTCTTTTATAAGGTAACATACTAAACTAACAAAGTTAAAAGCTTCAAGAAAGGATAAATAACATAATGACTTTTTTTTTAAAAAAAAGGCCTCTTTGAAAGACACAGATATGAGGAAATAGGCAGTCCCTGGTGAGAGATTCTCTACCAAGAGAACAGAGTCCATCTCTGGCAAATGAAATCATAAATGCTATAGATGTCCCCCACCCCTCTGGCACACACACACGTGCCCACACACACCACATGGAAGCATGCACACATATATTTTATTCCCTTTCACAACATGGTCTCCAGAAGGAACATACAGCCTCCATATTAGGAACTGCATTTGAAAGAGAAAGTATTACCTGAAGGCATATTCGAGGAAAAACACACCAGTGAAAATGTTAAAATTAAAACATCTAAAGTTTTTGAGAAAAAAGTAATGCACTAGCCATGACTTTTGTTCATAATGGACTTTTTCAATCATTTCATAATGGCAATAACTTCTATCAAACACATTTCATTTCATTGTTATGTGTCCAGATGCTGTTTTGGCAATTAGGCAGTCAACGCCATTTTTACTGCACTTAAAGCGATCAAGTATGCAGTTGCCCACTGTTGTCCTTTTTTCTTCCAGTACAAAGATTTGAACCTTATTTTTGATCTAAAAATATTCCATTTGTATCTCTTTGTTGATAGATTTTCCTGTTGCTTTACTTCAAGGTCCTGTAGAAATCATTAGTGACATTACGCCAAGGGCTGAACCTCATAAGCAACCTGAACAGTTTGATTCACTGAAAACCCAACCCACAATTCACTAAAAGAAAATGTAATAATGACCTGTCCAATTAAAACGCTTAAATTAAATGGAGAGAAGCTAATGATTTCCCCTTATCATTCTGATATTCCAGAAGCATGGCAGGGGAACAATAAATACCAACACATGTAAAAGATGCCCACTCTATTGTAGTTTAAGGAAAACAAGCAAAATCTTTTAAAAGGAAACTTCACTATTACATAAAGGGCACTCTAATGGATGCATCTAAGTACAAAAAGGGGCAAATAACCTCCTCTAAATTAAAACATATTTAAATAAATTCTTCAGCCAATTAGACAAGTAGGAAGCTACCCTATTAACATGCTGAGGAAGAACAGAGAAAATAGGAAAGGCTGCCTGAGCAGAAGAGTCGTCATGAAAAGCACAAATGAGACATCACTTGTGTTCTATTAGTTCAAAAATAATAAATTTCTCTAATTTCTCTAATTCTTGTCAAATACATATAATCATGCCTCCCAGTAATATACATGCATTTCTGTTTTCATACATTCAGTTAAAGAAATTATAAAAGCAGACTCAAGGAACTGTCCTTCACCCTGAATATGGCATACCCATATAAAAGCAAAATCCAGCGCCAGGGAGAAGCACGCTGGTTAATTTAATGACCTGACTTTAGAAAGCTTGCAGAGATATGTTCAACAAGATTAGAACTGACTATATATGAGTCTAGCATGCATACATGCATGAATGAATGAGGTACAAGAAGTTGGAAACTCTAAATTGTATTCAGTGAATGGTTTTTGTATTTGTACACTATTTGTACACTACATAGTGTACACTATTTAAATAAGCATTTTGCAAGCAAAAACAGGCTGCTAATAAACTAGCTATAATTGGTTAATAAAAATCTAAAGCAGTCATCTCCAAACTTACTAGCCTTGGGACACTTTCTCAAAAATGAAACAACAAAACTTGAGGATAATAGAAATATGAAACTAAAGAACAGGTGTGAGGTCGTGTGGTGGTGTTTGGAGCATAGTTGGTGGCAGAGTATTTCCCTAAATCTCTCCCTTCATTACACCAAAATAATTCTAAATGTCTACAGAAGCAAATTAAGATAAATTTTGGAAGATACCTATTGGAATAGTAAAAGGATTTAAACTAGATTCTTATAGGTATTTTATAACTTATACCATAAAATACCCTATGTTATCATGTTTGACCTTTTTTCCTATATGATTTTGTCACTATTGTAAGAACTATACAAAACAAATATAATTGTTATATGCCCCATTATTCACATGTATTCCTGAGAAACAATCATTTACTATCCCTTCTATTTATGTTACTACCAATCCTGGGCAAGGAAAAGCATATCTAAGTTACTAAGCATTTTATTCTTTCTTTGAAGACACCTAGCTCTCCTGTTAGTACAGGGCTTTCAACATAAGATATCCAGGAAACTATAATATGTTCACATTTCCTTCTAGGCCAATCTTGAAAGGGAACCTAACATAATGTATTCCTAGAGAAGATTGTTAATCGTTTTGTGTGTAAAGCCCATTGTAACAATGCTTCCATAAGTGTCCATGTATTTGTTCCATAAAAATTCTAGCCATTGTTCATATAACAAGAACAGTTTGCACAACATCAATGTAACCTAGCAGCCAAGGAGAGTGGACTGGAATGAGCATGTGTGAACAATGACAACTTCATTGTACTAGTCAGTGGGAGCAGGAGACACAATTAAGTGAGCATGTGTACTATGTGGCCATCACATTCAAAATGACTGAGAGAGTAGAGCAACACATCTGCATCAGATTTTGTGTTAAGCTTGAACATTCCTCTGCAGAAATTATATGGATGATTCCAATGCAGCTATGGGCAACTGGTGACTTGTATCTTCATCACCACAATGCACCTGCCCATGCATCATATCTGTGCAGAGTTTTTTGGTGAAACATCAAATCACTCAGGTGTCTTAGCCCCTCTGCAGCCCAGATATGGCGCCCTGTGACTTCTGGTTTTCCCAAAACTAAAATCACCTTTGAAAGGGAAGAAATTTCAGACTATCAATGAAATTCAGGAAAATACGACTGGGCAGCTGATGGAGACTGGGAGAACTGTGTGAGGTCCTGAGGTGCCTACTTTGAAGGGGACTAAGGCATCATTGTCCTCTATACAATGCTTCTTGTATCTTCTTCAACAAATGTCTCTATTTTTTATATTATGTGTCCAGATACCTTCTGGACAGACCATACACACACATACACACATACGTATATCTATAATTTTAAATATAGCAGGTAACCCTGTAAACGAATGCAATAATTTACCTCAGTACTTACCTTAGTATTTTTTAAACACATCAAGCACCTCTAATAGGGCAAAAAAAGGCTTTACTTGGCTATTTTAAATATGAACAATAGGTTTGCACATATAAGTGCACATATATGGACATCTCTCTAACCATAAAATTAAACATGCATTTACATATTTCCACTAAGTTTGGCCCCCACTGAGAAATGAATCTTTGACGGTGACTCATAACATAAAGCTGGCAGGCTGCACTTGTGAATAGCTAAAGTTGAAGAAGCAGCCACTAGGGGTGCAGACCCTAGACAGGGTGTGGCCAGAACCAGGGTGAGGGTGGCTGGTAGGCACAGACTCACTGCAGGCAGGGCAGGAAAAAGAACATGCCTGGTGTGCAAATCAGTATCCACAATGCGCCCTATGCACACATTGTATACCGCAGGACAGGACTGTCTCTGTGGCACTGTAAACTGTCCTTCTCATGGAGTCTACACAACTTATCCACACACAGCATCCAGAACAGGTCATCCGAGTCACGTGTGATGGCCTGCACACTAAGAGTGGCCCGTGGCCAGTCAGTCTCAGGTATCCTGTTCTGCCATGTTTGAGCAAAAAGCCTACCAACTTGTCATTTCATTTTACTAATGACAAGTTTCAATGCTGGTGGCCAGAGCAAATTAGACCACTGGCAGATTCTGCCTGGAAAACACCAGCCACCACAGCTAGGTGGTGGCAGTGAACTGTGGCAAAAAAGACCAGAAGTAAGGTGTGCCAGCACTGCACAACCTCCTGCACAAATTGTGGACAGACCCTCTACATAGGGACTTTGGGTCCCCTGATGATGCTCTTAAGTGTAACAACAATCGATAGGCAGATGCACGTATTTAATCTGCCTGTTATCATCCCTACAACTGGCTTTGTAGTACCTTGAGACTGACTGTCAGACCACTGTGATAATCAGCCTTAGAAGTTTTGTGTTGTCTACTACTTGATGCAGATTATTTCATTATTCAAGTTTTCAGAAAAGCAGGGGAAATGTCTGTTTGCAAATTCAGTTTTCCAAATTGAGAGGTAGTAGTGTTGGGAAAGAAGGGATGGGAATCCAACACCTTTTTTCCTCTCCCTCTATCCTCTATTTCTTCTTCATTACAGAGAGAAACCCAGTATCATCGAAAGAAAAGAAAAGAAAAGAAAAGAAAAGAAAAGAAAAGAAAAGAAAAGAAAAGAGAAGAGAAGAAAAGAAAGGAAAGGGAAGGAAAGGAAAGGAAAGGAAAAGAAAAGAAAAGAAAGAAAGAAAGAAAGAAAAGAAGAGAGGAAGAGAGAGAAAAGAAAGAGAGAGAGAGAGAAAGAAAAGAAAAGAAAAAGCGATTGACTGCATTAAAAGTTTTGCCTGGGTAAGACTTTTCTTTCCTCCCAAACAAGGGACAGGAACAAGTTTGCTTCTATTTAGTTAGAAACTGAAGGGCAGGAAATTTTGGGCGGTGATTATCATAAACATTTAAGTACTAAGTTTTCATTTCAATGTATTATATATATTGAAAATAAACATATTAAAATTAGGTAGATCAAAATAAAAAATTTTACTTGACCAGAAATAAGATTACAGAAATGCAAAGAAGAAAGCTATATTGGGCTATCCCAGTGAAGTTAATTAAATCTTATTAATTTAATTAGCAAATAGGATGGTTTCTGAACATTGACATGTTATATCATGATAGCCAGTCCAAATTTTATGCAATACGCATACTGAGTACATAATTGGCTACAATAGCTATTTATTGATTGAATTATACACCAAAATCTCAGAAGCAATATGCCATAATATAGTGAATAAATACAAACATTTATTATATGAAGCCAGAAAACCCAGGTTCAAGTCATAATTCTTCTCTTATTAGAGAAGAAGAATCAGAGAAGAAGGATCAGAGAACCTCTCTGATCCTTAGTTGACTCATTCCCAAATTGAGAATGATAACAAGAGCTATCTTGCAAAGATGGTATAAACATTTAATATTTACTATACATGGAAAATGCTTTGTAAAATGTGAAATGCATATGCGTTAGCAATTATTAGTCAATAAGGCATTGTTTATAAACTAAGAAAAGTAACTCCAGTGCATAAGGTAAATCACACACATTCTTATATAAAATGACCTCTTTCAGTAATGCTACTTTTCATAGCCGTGATTATATTTTCCTCTTCAATGAATGATGCTGAAAAGAGCAATAGGATGCTTTCTAGCAGCCACATGTTTAACCCACCATCAATTATTTTCAGATTGTTTATATTGCATACGATGCATGCCGTAAGAAAGGAAACAACAACATTAAGTTTCTGAAATGAGCTTTTAAATGTTCAGATTGTTTAAGCATTTCATTTATTATACGATTTATATGATGTTTAGCATAAGCATATGCACACATGAGGAAATGAATTTGAAAAGTCAACACTAGGTGGGTCCATAATAATGAATTGAACATTTTAAATTGAAATGTGAGAAATATCCCTGTTTAAAAAGATGCATTATGGCTAAAAAAATAATAAACCAATGAAATGAAGAGAAAGAAAAGCTCACTTGGTATTTTTAAAAAGCATGTAAAATATACATAAATAGGAAATATAAAAAGTAACTAAATATGCAAAATATTCTAAATTATTTTTAATTTAGAGATTTAGCATCTGCCAAAACAGTTCCTTTCCATATAATTATACAGAAAATATGCAACATATACTAGAAATAGGGAGATAATATAAAGTCTGTAAGTTATCTAGAATCATAGTTCCCCAGATAAATGTATTTTTATTAAAAACAATAATTTTAAAATACCCTTATAATTTCACAATAATTTTAGCTAATGGATGTAGCAAAAATATTGTATTTTATCTCATTAATAAAACATTGTAGGATAGTAGGAAATGTGTGAAAAATATGTGGATATAGAAATGGGAAATTGGAAAGACTTTTTAACCAAGGACTAGTAATTAAAATCAGTATAAACCAATCTCAATGTCTCCTATCTGTCTCTATCCTCTGATTTCTCTGGTTTTGGTGTTCCTAAATAGACATTTTTTGAAAACTATGATGTTTTGGATTTGTGGTTGAGAAGATCCCTATAAAAGAAATTCTCATGATCCTGTCTCACAGTGGGTGGGAAATTTCATTTAATCTCTTCTATTTTAATAATCTTCTATTTTAACAATTTCTATATGTTGAGACTCCCAAATAATATTTCTATCCCAGACTCCTCTTCTAATGTTATAACTCCACTTGGATGTCTTATAGGCATCTCAAACACAACATGTCCTAAAAGAAAGCTCTTCACCTCTCCACTCTCCATCCCAATATTTCCATAATGATGCAACAACATCTACCCAATTATTTTGGCCCCAAACCTAGGATTCAGTTATTCTTTATTTTAATATTTTATTTATTTATTTTTAGAGAGAGAGGAAGGGAAGGAGAGAGAGAGAGAGAAATATCAATGTGTGGTTGCCTCTTGAATACCCACTACAGGGGACCTGGCCCACAACCCAGGCATGCGCCCTGACTGGGAATCAAACCAGTGGCCCTTTGGTTCCCAGGCCAGTGCTCAACCCACTCCAGCCAGGGTAGGATTCAGTTATTCTTCACATACTGTCTTAGGCTCCCAAATTAATTTTGTGTCCAAGTCTTTCCAGTTCTATTTCCTAAATATATCTTGAATCACTTGATTGTCTCTAATGTCATTGTCACCACAGCAATCCAAAGCATTATCATCTCGTGCTAAGGTACTACTGTTTGCTTTTAATCAGTCTGCCTCTTCTTACTCTTATTCTCTTCAAACTACTTTTGACCCCACAGAATACCCAGATTGCTGTGCTTTGAGCAAAAATCTGATCACGATACTATTTCCTCTGATCAAAATTCACCAATCTTCACATTTTCACTTGGAATAAAACCCATAAACCTCACTGTGGCCTACACAACACTTCTTTATTGCCATCAGCTCCAGTCAGAGCAGTTTTATCTCTATTAACAAAGTACACAAAATCATTTCTGAACTGGGGCTCCTCTCCTCTGTTATTTTCTCTGTTTGTAATAATGTTTATCTAATTTTTATTTGGCTAATTTCCACTTACACTTTATTTCAATTTCAATTCTACTTTTCTCTACCTCCAGACTAGGGTCACTCAACCTAATTTTCAGTTTTGGAACATCCGTTGTTGGTTATTCCACTTATTTTCATGGTAAAATGTGGTTTAAAATAGTTCATAATGTATTAAACAATACTAGAGCTTAGAGACAGGTGCCATTTCAAAGATGGCTGGGTATGGTTCTGGACAGCTTACTACCAAACCAGCATAACAGTGCAAATATGTGACAGATGCTACTCAAGTATACAAGTGTGAGGACAAAGCTCCAAATGACTCTCTAACGTAAAAAACACCAAAATTCTGCAGTCATCTGTCCCTAGTGCTGACTAACTGAACAACTCATTGAACTGGAGTAGCCCAGAAACATTTCCTAGCACCATAGGGTGTCAACATGTACAAATTCTTCCTATTAACATACAACACACTACTGCTGGGTAACAGTCACAGTAGCACTCTGTTTTGCACTGATACGTGAATCGATGTGACCCACCCCACTGCCCATCACAGGGAAGGAAAAGGATGGACCCCCTTCTCCCTAACAAAGGAGCCTCTCACAGACGTGCAGCTATTCAGCAACTTCAGGAGATGTGATAAATATATATGAGGTTCACCCAGTTTAAGCGTGTACTTCAATGGTCTGTGGCTTATTACATTATTACTTTTTTAAAGTTGTAAATATATATAATAAAATTTAGTATATACTAAATGCAGAGCATTGACTGCATTCACAATGTTTTCTAACCAGTATCACTGTTTTCAAAATGTTTTTATCTCAGCAAACAAAACTCTGTAATCGTTAAGTACCTTCCCATCCTCCCTTTCCCTTTGACCTCTAAAAACTCTAATCTGCTTTTTGTCTCTATGAATTTGCCTACTATAGTATTTAGTACAAGTGAAATTGTACAGTATTATCCATTTGTGCCTGGCTCATTTCACTTACCATGATGTGTTCAAGGTTCATGCATGTTGTAGTATGTATTATTCCTTCTTATGGCTGAAAAATATTCTATTGAATGAAAATACCACATACACTTATCCACTGATGGGAAATTAAGTTGTTTGCACATTTTGCCTATGAGAATAGTGCTACAATGAACACTGATGTATAAGTAAGTGTTCAAGTCCCTGTTTTCAGTTTTGGGGGTACATATCACCCAACAGAATTGCTGGATCATATGGCAATTCTGTTTAACTTTTTGCGTCAAACTTTTCCATAGCATTTCAGCTGGCAAAGCAAGATGGTTCCAATTTCTCCACCACTTTGTCAACGTTTGTTATTTTGCATTTTTCTTTGTTGTGTTTTGCTTTTTATTATTGACATCCTAGTAGGTATGTCAGCTGATTCATTTTTGTAGAACTAATACAAATTCACCCAGGATGATCACCACCACAATTACTACTAAACCTTTTTGACAGTGGAAAGATTTATATTTAAATAATTATAAATTAAATTCAATACAATATCTATATAATTGATTAACAAATGGTAAAGCTGTGTAGATTTTTTCACATTTGATGATGTCTAGGAAACAAAAAATAGAATAAATTAAGCATCTTTTCAATAATTCTAATATTTTAAGAGAGAATTACAATCTCTGTTAAATACTTTACCTTCCACAAGACTGTTAATTATTTTTCCAATTAACAGATTTGGGGAGTGGGAAATCAACACAGATTGAGAGTAAGTGCTGAACACAGGGCAAGCACTCTTATATGCAGTATATTATATATTCCTCAAAATAGACAATAATTGGTATTTATTATTTACTATTATATAGATGACAAAGTGAGAGTATAAAAGAACTATATTTATAAAAGCAGCAGAATTAGAATAACTTCATGGCATTGAAATTTTTACTAATGTTTCATTTCTTTAACCCTCACTTGAGGATATGTTTAATGATTTTAGAGAGAGAGGAAGATAAGGAGAGAGAGAAAGAAAGAGAGACATCAATATGAGAAAGAAATGTTGATCAGTTGCCTCCAATACACACCCTAATCAGAGATTGAACCCTCAATCCAGGTATGTATCCTGACCAGGAAATGAACTCGTGACATTTTGGCATAGGGGATGATGCTTCAACCAAGTTAGCCACACTGGCCAGGGCAAAATTTTTTTACTAGTTTTTCATCTCTGTATTTAATAAGTATGTATTAAATACTCACTAACATCTTACATAGCATTTCCAAATATAAAACAGGTCAAAATTATACTGCTTTGGTTAAAGGCTGGGGGAAGGTCAGGATATGCACCATGAGCCCTTGTTCTCCAAGGCTTCCCATAGGTCTGCAGTTTGACATAAAAAAGATGAGATAATACTACTGTTCCTTAATCTATAATGTCAGTTGAGTGTTTCCATATAGGATTAAAAACTGAGCATAAATACTTTGGGATAACATAGATTACAAAACTAAAAAGCTAAGACTCTAAACATATCCTGGACAAATACTTTATTTTTTCTTTTTTAAATTTTTATCATTTTGTTTTATGTTATTGACACTAACATTATCTTAGTGACTCAACATTCTACGCTTTCATTCCAAGTTAAAAGAAAACATAAAATATCACCTACACAGAATCTAGTATAAGAAGATGGTGGGATCCCAAATCTTGCCTATTGTAAGCAGCTAAGTGCCTATCGGTAGATGAGTGGATAAAAAAGTGGTGGTACATTTACACAATAGAAAACCACATGGCTGTAGAAAAGAAGGAAATCATCCTTTGCAACAGCATAAATAGATCTAGAGAGCATTATGTTAAGTAAAATAAGCTAGTCAGAGAAAGACAAATACCATATGATTTCACTAATATGTAGAATCTAATAAACAAAACAAATTAAGAAAATAGAAACACTCACAGAGACAGAGAACAGGGGGAAGGGAGTAGGGGGTGGTAAAAAAGGTGAAGAGATTAAAAAAACAGAAATAAAAAACCTCACAGACACAAACAATATGGTGATAATAGAAAGAACGGGGCTTGGGGGAGGTAGGAGAGGATAAAGGGGGAATAAATGGTGATGGAAAGAAACTTGGGGTGGTGAATACACAATGCAGTATACAACAGAGGTATTATAGAATGGTACCTCTGAAATCCATATATCTTACTAACCAATGTCACCTCAATAAGTTCAATAGTAAAAGTAGATGAGATTACGGGGAGTAGACTCATCATTGTTCAATAAACTCATAGCCAGCCTATGGTCTTTCTTTTTGAAACCAAAATATGATTTTCCTGCAGTAATATTAGGTCCATGCCTTAGTTCTCTAAAATAACTAGTTTTCTGGACAGGAATGACAGGAATATAGTACAGAAAAGAGAATGGATCACTTTGTAAGCAAATGAAAAAGCAAAGTAATTTGTGGAATCATAACCTTAGAAATGAATTGATGCATAAAAGGCAAAACACATGATTAAGGATAAAGTTTTAGTCTTATGAAAAATAAAGAACATTCTTGTACAAAATAACTTAGTAGAATTAGAAAAAACTTATGGAAGAAAATTTTGAAATGTGTTATAGAAAAGAAGAAAAGTTAAGACAGAAAATAATCTTGATATGTTTGGAAAAATCAATAAAATCATGCTGACAAAAATAAGCTAAAATATCAGTCTAAAAGTAAATCGCTTCTATTTCAGTATAAATCCGCATTGTATTAAATTGTCAGTTAAAAGAACAATATAAATTAATCTGTCAGTCTTCTTTTAACTTATATATAAGGATTCTAAAATCCTAAATCAATAGGCACAGAGCAATGGAAAATGTTCAATTACTATATTTATTTTTTCTTTTTGTTTAAAATATATTTTATTGATTATGCTATTATAGTTGTCCCATTTCTCCCCCTTCATTCCCCTCTGCCCTGTGTACTCTCTCTGACTCACATCACCCCCTCCCTTAGTTCATGTCCATGGATTGTACATATAAGTTCTTTGGCTTCTACATTTCCTATACTATTCTTAACCTCCCCCTGTCTATTTTGTACCTACCATTTATGCTACTTATTCTCTATACCTTTTATCCCATTCCCTTCCTCCCCTTCCCTGATGATAACCCTCCATGTGATCTCCATTTCTATGATTCTGTTCCAGTTCCAGTTGTTTGCTTAGTTTGTTTTAGTTTTTGCTTTTTTTTTAGATTCAGTTGTTGATAGTTGTGAATTTGTTGTCATTTTACTGTTCATAATTTTGATCATCTTATTTTTCTTAGATAAGTCCCTTTAACATTTCATATAATAAGGGCTTGGTGATGATGAACTTCTTTAACTTGACCTTATCTGAGAAGCACTTTATCTGCCCTTCCATTCTAAATGATAGCTTTGCTGGATAGAGTAATCTTGGATGTAGGTCCTTGCCTTTCATGACTTTGAATAATTCTTTGCAGCCCCTTCTTGCCTTCAAGGTTTCTTTTGAGAAATCATCTGGTAGTCTGGTGGGAACTCCTGTGTAGGTGACTGTCTCCTTTTCTCTTGCTGCTTTTAAGATTCTCTCCTTATATTTAATCTTGTGTGATGTTAATTATGATTTGCCCTGCTGTGTGCTTCCTTGGGTCCAACTTCTTTGGGACTCTCTGAGTTTCCTAGACTTCCTGGAAGTCTATTTCCTTTACCAGATTTGGGGAGTTCTCCTTCATTATTTTTTCAAATAAGTTTTCAATCTCTTGCTCTTTCTCTTTTCCTTCTGGTATTATCCCTATAATTCGTATGTTGGAATATTTAAAGTTGTCCTGGAGGTTCCTAAGCTTCTCCTCACTTTTTTTGAATTCTTGTTTCTTCATTCTGTCCTGGTTGAATGTTTATTTCTTCCTTCTGGTCCAAACCATTGTGGGCATGCCTGTAGTCCCAGCTATTTGGGAGGCTGAGGCAGGAAGATCGCTTGAGCCCAGGAATTCTGGGCTATATAGTGTGCTATGCTGATCGGGTTTCTGTGCTCAGGTCAGCACCAATATGGGGACTCCCAGGACCAGAGGGCCACCAGCTTGCCTAAGGAGGGGTGAACCAGCCCAGGTAAGAAATGGAGCTGGTCAAAACTCCTGTGCTGACCAATTACTAAATTTAAACTAAAATAGTTTTTCAAAAATCTTAAAATATTATCACAGCCAGCCAAAGAAGCATCTAAATCTTCCTTTATTGATTTCTTTTTTATTGACTTCTTTTTTTTATTGACAACTCAGTACAATAATAATAGACAGCTAAAGCATACCCTAATTCCTAAGATAATTTGATGAACTTATACAAAAAATAAAAATGAAACAGGATCAATTATAAAACATGAAAGATCAAATACCAAGTTCCCTCATTTTGGTCCTATTTATTCCTCATGTATTCAAAAAGGACTTCGTGTTGGTTGGTCAGTTGTTTTGAAGTGTGGTTTATTTTGTCTTTTTTATGGTCATTAGTGCCCTGCTATGTCTCATTTGTATGAGGTACAAAATACGTAACTCAAACAATTCTGGGACAATTTGGAATATGATGTATATCCTCTTATTGTGGCAGTGTGGTGTCATGACTAAAATTGTGGGTTTTAGACAGGGTTCACATTTCATCTCTGCCATTCATTAGCTACTCTCTGTGCCTCAGTCTTCCCATGTGTTAAATGAGGCTGATAAAAATAATCCTTACTTGATAGGGTTATGTAAGGATAAATTCAATAAATATGCTTAAGTGCCTTGCACATAACATGTATTCTTTAAGTTTTGCTATTAAGACCAGAAACGAAGTCAACATTTTTATACCCTGAGACTTGTATTTAATCCACCATGTTACTTACCCTAATACAAGGTTATCCTTCTCAACTTACTTGTAAACAAAATGACAATGGGTACAAATTAGAAGTAGCATGCTTTTCCTAGATATAGACATCAGCCTCAAATATAGTTCATTTTAACTATGAAATACAACAATGAGTAAAAAAATGTTCTATATATCATGTAAATATATAAATTTAAAGAATAAACCAATATTTTATGTCTGTCTCATGAAACAGCTAATTTTAATATAAAACTGTAGTCATTTAAATTCTTTCAGAGCACAGAATTAATGGAATCCTTGAATATTCATAAGATATTCTCTGAACCAATTAAAGAAAAAAAAGTTCTGTCTTGAATTAAATAAACCTAAAATCTATTTTGTCAAAATTGGAAACTAACACTGGATAGTTTGCCCAAATTTTAGGGAAATAGGTAAACAACCTCTCCAAAGAATTTCAGGCTCTTGTAGACTGTGTCTTCAATCACTTCTATGAGGTCAACGCTATTTAAAAACAAACTAAGTGGAAGATAAGGACTGTAAACAAGAAAAGAAGAATCAGAGAGACCTAAGAGTTACTAGAACCCAAGAAAAAAATTCAGGGATCGGCTTAATTTTAGTTATTTTATTGAAGATTAGATGAATATAGGATTTGTTAGGATTAGAAATTACAAGATTATAAGATTGGAAAACAGAAGGAATATTACTTAGGAAGTGACATAGAACTCCATTAAACATTCATTTGAAAGTATATTTATAGCTGTCACAGAAGTCAGGGAACTATATCTCTCATTATAATAATATATTCAATCTCTTTTAGATGCCTGGGGTATACGAAGACAGTCAAAACCCTGATAACTTCTCTTTCCAGGACACTGTATTCACTATAAACTCATTATTTATTTAATAAACAAACAGAAAAAATATCAACTTTTATTTTAAAAATCTGTTACTTTAGAAATAGAAGAAAAAATATGCTGTGAAAGGCAAATATAAGTTGCTAAAATAAAAAAGGAAGAAAGAAATCAGAAGGAAGAGATTCAGATTCTGTAAAATGGGTTTTCTCCTAAATATAGTAAAAATACCTTGCTTTATTGTAACTGAACTTAGCATTTAATCTCATAGCTTCCCTGACATATCAGTGAATTCATATTTAGATTAAAACTATTGGAGGTTGATTAAAAAAGGACAATCGGAAGGAGATAAGATTTGTTACAAGAGATTATCATCTATAACTTAATATTAATTAATTTATCAACATGAATTTCTTCTAACATTTCATTGAGGTCAACCTCACAATACAGAGGTGGCTGGCTCAAAGGGAAGGTAGCAAGCAATAATTTGGGAATGTGGAACATGCTATAAAATGATACTCTATTACTCTATCTCTAGCTCCCAAATCCAAAAAAAAAGAAAGTCAATGAGACTAAAGTTTGAGTAAACAGAAAATTATCACGATGAAAAAAGTTAAGATGTAGGCACTGGCCAAGTAGCTCACTTGGTTAGAGCATCATCCCCATTAACCAAGGTTGTGGGTTCCATTTCCAGTCAGGACATATATAAGAAATAACCAATGAACACAAAAATGGTTGGAGTAATAGATCAATATTTCTCTCCTTCTCTAAAAATTGATAAAATTTTTAAAAATATGCATAAAGAGAGGCTGAAAATGTTGAAGGCAAAATTTATCTCATTATTTTATCCAGGCCACCCTGTGTATAAAATCAGAAAAGAAACAAATGGTTTTCTTATCCCCCTTGAACCACAAGCACACCACTCCCCACTGACTACTGCTCTAAACCTGTTAGCACTGTATCCCAGATACTAATTTGTAGATTAAATAGGTTTTTATGGGCTGGCCCAGTTATTCAAACACAATTCATAACTCTATTTCTGTAGGAAAATGTGTTGTGAATTCCAAATCCCAAACAAACTATTTGAAACAACCTGTTCGCAAGTTTGGGACAGCTTGCATACTGGGTATTTTGTGTTTAAGAAGTTAAATAACACCTTACTTGATAAAAATGTATTAGGACATGTGATTTGTGTTGCTGTTATTTATCTTCAATAAATTCATCTGGAGTAAGTACCCAAAGGTGTGTTAATTTAATTTAAACATCTGCAAAATTTGGCTGGTAAATTTCCAAGAACAGATTGACTCATGATATTTTCAACATCCTAAAATTTGTCTTTCAGTAATAAAGAATAGCATGTTGCACATTTCAACATGTCTTCAATCTTAAATAAAAATGAAATCTAAATGCATCCAATACCAAATGCAATCCAACTAAGAATATCAAAACTTAAAACCATGTCTTTTGATTTATGTTTTATATAGGAAGCAAAACTTTGGAATTAATCATGGAAAGTGTAAATAGTATTAATTATACACGAAAACTAAAACAAGAGACTGTAGATGTGATATCAAACTTCCCTCCAAATACCCTGTTATGCTACATCTAAAGTTAGTCTAAAGCTTGTACAGTCTATTTTGAGAGGTTTCTAAATTGAGTCTCTATGGTAGGAGTCCTCAACCAGTAGCCAAGACCTACTAACAGACAGCCAATTATAGTTCCAATACCTACATGCCCCCCCAAGGAGTATACCAAAATTCAAGTTAGTAGTTCTCCCCTTGGGGATTTTTATTAATACTCCTTCCCATTTCATTAGCACTAGTTTAGAGGATTGCTAAATCTTTCTATTCTGGAAACTCAAAGTTTCAATGAAATGAAAAAAAACAGTGATACTTCCTTTAACCAAAATTCCAGAATTAAAAAAATATATATTATCAACTCTTCAAGATGCATTAGGAGTAATGATTTAAATACATTGGGGTATTAGATTAGTTTTTTTCAATTGTATTTCCTAATCTTTCATGGCCTGGTCCTAATCAGGACATGCCCTGACAGCAGTGATGAACTACTACTTTTCAACTATCACCACAGTATCTGATTTTTTTCTGGGCATTTTGCACACACACACATTCATGAGAAGCTTGGGTTTTAGATTCTGATTTACTTAGCTCTTGTTTATTTTTGAAAAAAAAAATCTTTGAATGTGGCATTTAAAAAATTATTTCTGAGTGAAGAATCCTGAAAATATAGGATGACATTTGTTTGTCTATTTTTGTTTTGTTTGTTTTCCAAGAAGGAAATTCTTAGGTATATTTCCTACAGAGGCTCAGAAATGTTACCAAATTAATGTTCATTTTTCCAAATTCTTGCTTACTATCTGATAGTTATTTTTGTCAATTCATAAATATAAATCCTTGTTTTCTACTAATGTACTCAGTGATGACTAGGAAAATTTACTCATGTTCCTCGATATGGGAAAATATTGCCTATGTCCCTGGAATATTTATGACAGCATTGTATTGTAATATATAATATTGATTTAATAATTTAACAAGTCCTACAGTGTACTACCTAGAGGGCAGAGATCATATTGTTTTCTATATGTGATCAGCATCCAGAATAGTCAATGAATGATGTATGACTGAGGAACTATGTACATGTAAGGAAGGAAGTACTAAAGAATATTTTGAAGTCAAATTTTAATTCTAAGCTTTGGGAAATGTATTTGGAAAGGATCTTTTGAATGAATGTAATCATAAAACCCTGCTTTTCTTAAAAGTTCATTTTATGACTTACAGAACAATGCATCCCTGTACCTCACCATTTTCACCCTTACTCTGGGAGAAATAACATGTTTATGTCACCAAGAACTTACAAACTAGATTTCCCTTAAATTTTGTCCTAACTTATTATCTGTTAAATTATTTAAGGTGAAGAAAGGGAAGTCATTTTTTAAAATAATAGCTTTCAATAGTGTTCCTTAAACATAATTTTACGTCAAAGTGAATTAAAACAAAAATTTAAACAAAATTTAAAAAGAAAGTAAAGTTTAGTGTGTAGCCTTGGAAATCAAAATCCTCAAGAATGGTCTGAGGCAACACCAGAAATAGCATGATTTCCAAATTATTTCCCAGCATTGAAGCTACAGGCTCAGAGAAAAAAAATTAAAAGAATAACCTCTCCTCCTTTGATTTTTCTCAATTCTTAATTTCTCTGTATGTCTCTTATATAGTCATTGGTCCATTTATTTAGTAACTGTTTACTAAAAACCTATTATATGCCAGTACTGTGCTAATAAGCATCAGAGAAATTATAATGTACAAGGCATGATCCTTGCCTTAGAGAAACATGGATATTGAGGGAGGAAAACAAGCAAAAAGGCAATTTCAACATGCTGTGTTAAGTGCTACAAAAGGAGTAAATTTGGATTATAAGGGCCTATGAAATCCACCGAGTAATGTAGGAGAAACATTTAGCTCAGTCTTGGATTCGTTGTGGAAAACATTTTACAGAAAACACTTCTAAACTGAAGTGATGTAGAAGTCCACCAATGGGTGGAAGCAG